>PVJD01009254.1:0-64631 GCA_004026545.1 Mormoops blainvillei | reverse complement strand
AAAATTAATTTAGCAAGATGAATGGTTTTTTAAAATTTTGCACAGTAAGTTTGTGCACAGTGTATGAGAATAAATTGTTACAAATTTACACAAACTATGAACAACGATGCCTGTCACCCCCGTACTGAGGATGTGGGAGAGCTCCCAGCGTCCGGAATGCCTCGGGCAGACGCGTGGGCCAGGGCCGTGGTCCCAGGCGACGATAAGGCCTGCAAAAGGCACTCTGGAAGGCCTTGTTTTCTCTCGTTATAAAATCATTTCTAGTTTTAGAGCTCTAGCTTATTTGCAGAAAAGTACACAGCTAAACATTTGAAAATGAGTTTTGTTTGTCTGCCTTTCAAGTGTGTGCGGCCTGGTTAGATTCTGAAGCGCAGCCCGCCCCTCTCCTGTCCTTCCCCTGGCTTAACGATGGCCAACTGTCTGCAGCCCTGCTCCCTCAGCTCCTCTCTCCTTCTGGGGCGGGTCACGGACCTCCAAAGGTCCCTGAACTTTGCTGTTTTCCTTTTCCCTCTCTTTTTATTGAGGCGTAATTGACATAAGAAACCACCCGTGGGAAATGTTCGATTCAGCAGCATTTACTAATGTACAGTGCTGTGTCACCACTGTCTCTATTTCGAAAACATCCCATCACCCCAAAGAAATCTCTGTAGCCCTTTAGTACCTGTTTCCCATCCTCCCCTTCTGTAGCCCCGGAAACCACCCGTTTGCCTTTGTGTGGATGGACTTCCCTATTCTAGACAGCTCCTAGGAATGGAACCGCACATATGCGGCCTTTTGTCTCCGGCCTCTTTTCCTTGGCTTGATGTTCTTGAGGTTCATCCTCCTTGTAACATGTGTCAGCATTCGATTCCTTTTCGTGTCTCAGTAGTACCCCGTTGTCTGAATATGCTGCATTTGTTTTTCAATTCCCCATGAATGTGCCGTTTGGGTTGCTTCCACCTATTCGCTATTGTGTATAAAGTCGCTGCGAACATTTCAGTACAGGGATTTGTTTTTGTGTCTCAGATTTTGCTATGTTACAACTTTGAAAGGTTCCCTGAAGGGCTCTACGTTGTCAGTTTGTTTTTCTGAGTGCACATGTGTATTTCTATGCCTTTTGCCCTAACAAAAAATGGTACTTTGGTCTTGCAGTTCCAGAAGAGATAACTGAAGGGACAGGCGACCGGTGAGTCTTACGCCATGAAGTCAGCTGTACATTAGTGCTACCGATCCTGTTAAGGCAAAATTTTGAGCCATTTCAAGCAACCACCCTAGATGTGCCATTAGAGGGACACTGCACCCATTCGAGCCTCTGCAACCCATCCGGGACGTCTTGGGACTGGTACCTGCACTTTCACGAAGTGTGGCGCTGCAATGATGAATTGCAAAGAAGCGTTTACGCTCAGCCTTGGGAACCAACCAGAGACGTGAACTCAGACTCTCGCCAGATGTGATGTACTTCCCCCCTTTTGCTGACCGTGTGCTTGAATGATATGGCTCTCCCTTCCTAGGCAAGCAAATAAATTCAGGTTTATTTCAGACAACCTTTTGTGGTCTTTTTTTTATATCTTTCTAGTGATCCCCACCAGAGTTGGTACTTAATGCAGCTGTCGTACTAATGAAGAGGAGAGAATATCTCCCTTGATGTAAAATCCCACAGAATGTACTCATTTAAACAATTATGTAGAGAGGAGTCCCATATTCCTGGCACTGCGTTTTGCCTGAGATCGGATGGGGAGAATATAGATACCAAAGAAAAGTACCATAGCTCTTTACAATACAGATCTTATCAAAACTCATGTAATTTTATACTTCAGCCATTTAAGCTAGATTCCCACTACAATAAAGTCTCAATGGAATAATGAATGTTACACATATAAAAATGATTACAGAATAGAGAGAATGGTAAGTACCAGGAGGTTCAAGATTTTAGTGGCTATCACCATGTCAGAAATCTGAGGTCAGAACTCAGACCAAAGAAATAATGGGAACAGGAATCCAGACAGAAAAGGATGTTGCCCACCCCATGAGGTCCAGGTATGTATATCTGTGTAGAGAATTTGTACTTATTTATAAATAAGTTTAAAAATCTATGATTTACTTTAGACTTGTCTTGAGAAAATTTGAGGGGAAACACCCAATTCTTGTAGGAAATTTGTTTATTTCTTAAAAGCAACAGAAAGATGGTAGATTCCTTGCTGGACAGACTCTCTGCAGGGTCCCACTTTCACCTGTCCTACCATCCCACTGATTCCAATATTGTCTTTGGTTTTTGCTGTGTGCTTCCTCCTGAAAACACCATGACCACTTGTTCATTAGAGAAAGCTGAGTTTATACTTCCTAGTAAGAGACAGAAGCTTAGTAGTGTTTCAGTTAGTTAAATATCTTTCTATTAAATCTAATAAAATAATACACCTCCAGGACTTGAGGTTTTTATCTGCAGGGAAGATATACTTAGCTGCTTCCATTGCATTTTGAAAAATACCTAGACTATAAAATATAGGATTTTTTCCCCTTCTGTTCTTACTACATGCTAGGCACTGTTCTGTGTCACATTTTAACTCACTCAGCCCTTGTCAAGGCCATGTAAGGAAGGTGCAATTATGGATGAGAAAACTAGGCATTAGGAGCTTAAGTAATTTGCTCAAGGTCACCCATTTCTGAAGTATCAGAGCCCAGATTTGGACCCAAGTTGCCTGGGGTCAGAGACGGTGTCTTTTACCATGCTGTCCCTTCAGCTGCCTCAGGAAGGGCAGGGCATAGACCCATCTGTAGTGGGCCCGCCATATGGCTGGGGAGACCCCAAGATACATGGTTGAAATAACAGATTACAGTCTCTTACTTAGCTTTATGTTGCTGTTGGAGGGGACCTAATAACTGCCATCTCTGCTGCAGTTGGAAGCACTTGAAGGAGAGAGATTCAGGAGTCAGACAGATGGACATCAACTTATTATTCTCTTTATACATGATGCTCTTACATCTGAGGACATAATTTAAATCTGGACTGGACCAAGTAGGTTTCCCAATACTGCACCATCTTGTTAGGGAGACTCTTCTACTCACTTATAGGCAGGGCTGGAGAACTGCAGATCTTTCCCCATAGGTCTGGCCCTCTCACTGGGAAGAGCCGAGTGGGCACAGCAAGGACAGTTTTACTCTACGGCAGAGCTACTTAACCACTGGGGATTAGGCAATAGGACCCTTCGGTGTTTGGTGAAGCTTGTGGATCTGTTCTCAAAATAACCTTTTCATGTGCATAAAATAAATTATATATGGCATTACAAAGGAAGCCAGTTACATTAAAATATAACCCTGAAAGCATAAATAAATAAATTTATGATAAGTCATATGTGCTTTTTGTTAATGCATTAAATAATAAGATTTAGGACTAATAAGTATTATAATTTCAAAGTAGTGATGAACATAAACAGTGTTTTGAGATATTTGCAACCAGTGAAATGTCATATGAAAATATCTATAATTTCTGCCCTGGCTGGTGTGGCTCAGTGGATCGAATGCCAGCCTGTGAACCAAAAGGTCAGAGGTTCAATTCCCGGTCGGGGCACATGCTTGGGTTGCAGACCAGGTTCCCCAGGTGGGGGTGTGAGAGAGGCAACCAGTCGATTTATCTCACATTGATGATTCTCTCCCTCACTGTCTCTCTCCCTCTAAAAAGTAAATAAATAAAATCTTTAAAAAAGAAAAAAATATCTGTGATTTCTATTCGATACAAATTCATAGACATTGTTAATACTACTGTGGTTTGTTATCTATATTTATATTTGTAGGAAATACTACGTTTCAGTTAGACATCAGAAAAAATAAAGAGGTGAGGTTCATGGATGTCCTAAAAGTGTTCATGGACCTCAGGTTAAAAGTACTTGCTCTAATGGAAGCCCCCTCCTCTGGAAACAGAAGTACGTAATAAGCATCATTTCCAGCAGCATATGTCATATGAGCAAGACCATGGGTGATGATCAAGTTTGCTTAAATTGTACTTAAGTGGCCATATTATTGAATGGTTATCACAGCACATTGGAAAGGAGTTGCTTACAAGGCATGCTTTATTCATTCAACACTTAAAATGACCTTATTGGTGGTTACTGTTGTTCACTTTATTTTCAATTGAGGAAACTGAGAGATTAATATAACTTGTCAAAGGTCACACATATCTGGCTCATGGAAGGGAAAGAATTTCACTCTAGATAGTCTGGCTCCAGAACCCATGGTTTTAACCACTAAACTAAAGCTGATTAATAGGTTTAAAGAGCTAGTCTAGGAATAACTAGGGCTAGGTCTAGCTACTGTCTTTAAAATTGTTGCCATAGAAAAACACATATCAATAAGTCCTTCAAAAACAACTCTTCCATAGACTGGGACTTCCTCCATAGAGAGATCAGAGAATATTGAACACCGTGTAGCTGCCAGTTATCCACTGTATTAGAATAAGCAGAATTATCCAAAGTAGCCTCACTGGCTTGCTGGACAGGGCTTCCGCTGAGCTCTGATTTTTGACAGGAGGGCACATCATTTCTAATGGGCTCTGTTGAGAAACTGTGAGGGGTACAAGGCTTCCTCTGCTTGCCACCTAACAAATTAGTCTGCCTCAATTTCACGGATGCTGGCAGAAGATACAAGAACACTGGGTCAGAGACAAGTCACTTTATTACTCATAGCACAACAGGCAGCATGAACTTCATGTTTGCATTGGTTCCCTTGTACCCCTAAGTCCCATGGGGGCAACACAGAGGCGGGCCCAAGTGAATGCGTGCCACAGGGGAAGGGCCCACGCTTAGGAAATTCCAATATTTTAAAGGGGGCTGCAAGTAAACCTGCCCAAGTTTTGCCCTAGAGGCAAACACTATCTTTATTATGCCTATTAACAAACAGTTTTGCCTTTGGCTCTATAGGGCCATACTATCTATATCTCCTAAAGCTGTTCACTATGCAAACTTCCTTAGGAAGTTAGTCTAAAATAAAAGCTGTGGGTGCCTTTGTTCACGAGATATGCGGAAATGACAGAAAACCATGAAGAAGTATCTCCCAACAGAGTTCATCTGCTGGCAGCTGGAATTCCCAGATGATTTCTGTAAATAGCTAGTGTTGAACTCCAGACTGCCTGCCACCTGAGCTCTTTGTGCGTCCCTTCACTGCTAAGGTTGTTTTCTCATGTTCATCCTGTAAAAGGAGACCAATGAGGGTGCAAGTCCCTCTGCTAGAACAGAGGCCCACACTGTGTATCCAGGATGGGGAGGTAGCGCTGGCACTCCTCTCTAACTGCTGATGGGAAGAAGGGGATCCTGACTTCCCTTCTCTTGCTACCCTGGCCTTGCAAGTTCTCCTTCCCCCCAATAAAGCTGATGACTAAATTCATTCCAAGCCTGCCCTGGCTGGTGTGGCTCAGTGGATTGAGTGCTGGTCTGTGAACAGAAAGGTTGCCGGTTCGATTCCCAGTGAGGGCACAAGCCCGGGTTGCGAGCCAGGTCCCCAGCAGGGGTGCACAAGAGGCAACCACACATTAAAAAGAAAAATCATTCCAAGCCCTTGTACCTATTCATGACAGGCAAGACCCACATGGTCTCATAGCAGATAAAGAAAAATAACAAAACATCTAAGAGTTCCCAGCAGCCAAAAGGAGGAAGATCAAACAGAAACACAACAGGCACCCAAGCTAAACAGAATTAATAGAAGAAACAGATAACAACTTAAAAAATAAAGCTAGGATTTAAAGAGATTCAAATACAGCATTAGGGTGACCAACTGTTTCATTTTGCCTGAGGCATAGGGAGTTTTCAGGGACACAGGGTTTTCAGTGCTAAAACCAGGACAGTTCTGGACAAACAGGATAAGTCGGTCACTTTATACATGCATACCTTTTCCCATACATACAAACTTTCTGTAACTAGATGTTACGGTTTCAAACTTAAAATACATTACATGAATTAAAAGAGAAGATGACTACAGTTGCAGCCAGAATTAATAATCTGGGTGAAGAGGAAGAAATGTCTCAAAGCATATCTCCAAAATACAAGAATGTGGAACTCACAGGGAAAAAAGTAAGAAGCTTGGAGGATAGATCTAGGAGACTTAACAAGCAAAAATAGGAGATCAAGAAGGAGAAAAAGGAACTGAGAGAGGAGAAGCATAATTAAGCAAGTGCTAAATGAAAATTTCCTTGAACAAAACAAAGATCCAAGTTTATAGTTGAAAAAGTACACTGAGTTCCCAGTAGTTCCATGAGAATTATAGTAGCTAATCTATACATTATAGACTAAATTACTGTTCAGCAAATATCAATTCCCTCCCCTTTGTTTAATATGAATTAGCAGATTGTGCTTCCCTATATCTTTACTTTAAGTTGACTAGGTGACTATTGGTGGATATGGTGCAAGCAAAAGCTTGAGTTGCACGTGCATAGTGCACTCACCATCATGTGCTTCTGCTTTTTGCGGCGCCTGATCTGAGTAGAATGAGAAATGTATCAAGCCGCTCTGGACCCAGCCTGAATCTCAGGGTCAAGCACAGCTTAGCTTTGTAGATGTGTGAGTGACCAATAAATGCTTATTGTTTAGTGTCAGTGGGATTTGTGTCTAGTTTGTTACATAGCATTATTGCGGCAATAACTGATATACATACTTAGGTATGCTTTGATCAAATTCTAAATCTCAAGAATAAAAAACAAATCTTAAGTTTCCAATCAGAAAGAATAAATTATCTATATATAAGATGTAAGATGAACATTGGATTTCTCTTATACAACACTGGAAGTCCTAGAAGCTAGAAGATATAGAAATAACATCTAGAAAGTAAAGGACTGTGACCTAAGAATTCCATAGCCAGCTAGTATTTCATTCACCCATCAGGGTAAAAAAAAACCTTTGTTAGTATTATAGAATTGTACACCTGAAACCTATGTAATTTTATTAACCAATGTCACCCCCATAAATTCAATTTTTCAAACTTTTTAATTTTTAAAGAATTTTAAAAATTTAACAAGCACATGACCTAGTTGAGGAAAATACCCAAGAAATCATTCTCACCAAGCAAATAAATAAGAACAGAGGCCTCAAGTACTAAAGTTTAAATTAAATGGATAATGATTATATTTCTAAAAATAAGTAACATGTTTAACCCAAATCAATCATAAATGAATGTCTTAGAATATGTAATATGAGCACTGGATAAGGATTCTTATAGTAAAAGAAGTTGCTGCAAAGGCAATTTTAATAGTAATTTATAATTAAACTATTTCAGGAAAACCTAGGTGTTGGATATAGGTAGAGTAGGGAAAGGGCATTTGAAATCTCTTGACTAGGGCAAGAAGAGGGAAGGGAAATTAAAATAGTCTAACAATCTCATCTAACTAGGATAGAGAGTGCAAAGAGAAATACACTGTCTGGATAATAGCTGAGGAGGCTTATTTTCAAATACTGATAATAAAATATACAACCGATTAAGAATACCAGAGAAAAATAAGTTGTCATTAAAAGAATGGAAAAGCACAATGTATTGGCCAAATTAGCAAAGCCAAAAAATAGAGTGGATAGTAACTTAACAGAACCAGCAAAATAAGGAAAAGGAAGAAAAGAACCTTCAAAGGAAAATGATGTAGCATAAATACAATATAGAAGGAATAAAATCAAGAATAGCCACACACTGCATAATGACGTTTCTGTCAGTGATGGAATGGTGGTCCCATAAGATTATATACCGTACAGCCTACATATGTAGAAGCCTATATCAGCTAGGCTTGCAGGAGGGCACTCTATAATGTCTGCACAATGACAAAATCATACAACGACGCATCTCTCAGAATGTATCCCCTTTGTTAAGCAGCACATGACTATATTACTCATTTCAGGAAATGTGAACGAACTTAATTCTATCAAAAGATCAAAAATGCCAAAATGCATTTAAAAACAAAACCAAACCTAGTTATATGATAATTTATAGGAAATAAAGAGATAGCAGGTCAATGCCATAAAAAACAGAAATGGCAATATTACTATCAGGAAAGGAGGAATCGATGGTGAAAGAGCCTGCAAGAAACTTCAGAGGGACATGGGGACACTGTGGGACAAGAGAAGGAATGGTTTAAGAAGTAAGCGTAAAGCCTTCAGCTGGTGTGGCTTAGTGGGTTGAGCACTGTCTGTAAACCAGGGGGTTGCAAGTTTGATTCCCCGGTCAGGGCACATGTCTGGGTTGCAGGCCAGGTCCCCACTTGGGGGCATGCAAGAGGCAACCAATCAGTGTTTCTCTCACACATTAATGTCTCTCTCCCTCTTTGGTTCTCCCTCCCTTTTCCTCTCTCTAAAAAATAAAAAATAAATAAAATCTCTCTAAAAAAAAACAAAACTGTGTCAAAAACCTGTATGTCTCGAGCAATATAGCAGCTAAATATAAAAAGAAGGAAGCTTAGGATTGAATCCTGAAAGATGCCAAAGTTTACCGGTTGGGAACAGGATAAGCTGGAATAAGTAGTTGAGAAGGAAAGGTCAAGGAAGTAGAGAAAGGCAGGAAGGTGGATGATGGCAATTTCTGGAACTCTCACTCTCGTCCCCTCAGGCAGGCTGAGAAAGGCTGTCCTTTTCCCACAGCCTCCCTTTCTCCTGCATCTGCAATTCCTTACAGATTGTAATTGAAATGCACAGAGCAGAATTAGGTTCTTTTATCTTAACCCGAGTTTTGTAGGCTTGGAGTGTTATTAAGAAAGGAACAGCTGGCCAATGTATGGGTGATGTTGTAGAACGCACCAGTATTTGGCAAAAAAAATAAAGAGAGTGTCCATTATTTCCCATTAAAAGATCCATTTAACTTGCTGAGACTTAAAAAGGCCATCCATGTTAAGACCATTTAACGTTTCTGACCCACTAAAAATCCCCTGGTCTCTTCTACTTACGAATCAGGAATCTTCACTTACTACCAAGTTTTAGCAATAATTGTATGGAATTTTTCTAATATCTACAGGAAAAACAACTGTTTAATATTAGCAAGTACATGTCAAACCCCATTTCCATGCCCTAAGCTGTGCAGAGCACGCATTTTTCTGTCACGGTGATCTGTAGCAGTTAGTAAATTTTTGAAACAGTACTTCCCATGCATATTGGCTACTGCTCTCCACACACACACACACACACACACACACACACACACACACACACGCAGACACACACAGGTTCTTTTTTTTTCTGGAAGAGGCAATAAATTGTGAAAGAAAAATAACACACTCCACAAAATACAGATGCAATCTGGGTGCCACTTACCTGGGATGTCCACCTCTTTCTAGTCTTCAAGGTATTGCTGGCATTTCCCTGTGTAGGGAATTAGAGCGTGAGGATAAAATGCAGCTGACCAGATTTGAACAGGAGAAGAGAAGTGAAAGGTCCGCTGACGTCCCAAACAACTGTTACCCTGGTGGGGGAGTTGAGGAGATGTTATCAAAGGTTATTGCAACTAGAAGATAAGTCAGTCCTGCAGATCTAAGGCACAGCATAGTGACTCTAGTCAACAATACAGTATTATAGACTTCAAATTTGCTAAGAGACTAGATCTTAAATGTTCTCACCGCAAAAAAATGATAACTATGTGACATGATAGCAGTGTTAGCTTAAAACTATGGTGGCAAACATGCTGCAATATATAAATGTATCAAATCAACACATACACCTTATATTTACACGTTCTATGTCAATTTTATCTCAATTTAAAAAATAAATTTTGAAAAATTTTCGCTGAGTAGATCATTTGAAAATAGCTAAAAGTATCCACTCGGAATTTACCTTAAAAAATATACAACCAAAATGTACAGCCGTGCTACCCAAAGCGTGGTCCCTGGCTGGCAGCATTGGCAGGGCTTGGGCACCTATTAGAAATGCAGAGTCTCTGGCCCCCTCTCAGACCTACTGAATCAGAATCTGCCTTTTGCCAAGATCCCCAGTAAGTCTGCTAAATGCTGCTACAGAAAATCTCCTGGTGAGCTAATAAAAAGTAGAGTCCCAAACTATTTATACTTAAATTTAAATTACTTAAAATTAAACAAAATTTAAAATTCAGTCACACTAGCCACATTTCAGTGCTCAAGAGCCACATGTAGCTCCTGGTCAGTCTACCCTGGACAGCAAAGGTAGAACATTTCCATCATCGCAGAAAGTTCTGTTGGGCAGTGCTTGGTCTCCTTGGTTCTCAACCTTGGCTGCACATTTTGAATCACCAGCCACATTTTTTAACGGGAAAAAAAAATCAAAGTTTAACACATGCACATGGGGAATTCACATAGGCACGAAAACTCCCAAGACAGTGAAGCACAGAAGATATTTTGGACAAAGAAGAAAGAGAGAAACTGGGTGTTAGATTTCAGAAGTGAGAATGGACGATTTACAGGTAGCTGAGGAAGAGCCGGAACATGCTCGGCAGGAAAATCCTTCCTAGGTGACTTGGAAACAATGGGACACAGTGGGGGGTTGGGTGGGGGTGGGCATCTAGCTAACAGGCACCTGCCTGAAGCCCTCTTATTTACTTTCTTTTAAATATTAATAGACAATGCTTATTTTAGATCTCATCCTACAGGCATTGTATCTTCATAGGAACTTGAAGGAACATTTTTTAGTAAGATGACCATTAGGAAAACCAAGACCTTGATCTTGATAAAACCTCTCATGTCTTTCATGCTCAGGTAATCATGTGAGATATTGTCATTTAGGTTTGCTGAAGTCCAGGCGATGGTGCCGGATTCTACACAGGTAACTTTGTGGATGTGATACTTTCTTCATTTTTCCTTTTATGAATTGAAAAGTTTATATTAAAACACTAAGAAAAACTAAAAGATTTTACACAGCCATGGCCAGGTTGCTCAGTAGGTTGCGGTGTCTTTCTGTACACCAAAAGGTTTCAGGTTCAATCCCTGGTCAGGGTACGTGCTTAAGTTGTGGGTTTGATCTCCAGTTGGGGCACGTGCAGGAGGCAAGTGATTGATGTTTCTCTCTCACACCGATGTTGTGCCCTCTCTCCTCTCTCTCTCCCTTCCTCTCTCTCTAAAATAAACATATCCTCTGGCAAGGATTAAAATTCTTTTTAAAAAAGATTTTATACAACCAATATGCTGTTTCTCTAACACAGTCATTTTTGTTCACGGTCTTTACCCTCTAGTCCTGGCATATTTGCGTATTTTCACAGGTTACCCCAGCCTGGCTGCTTACAATTACAAAGCTGTATCTCTCTACATCAGACCCCAACCTACAGAATACGCAGAGATATCTCCAAATGCCTGCCTTCTGGCTCCTTGGAGGAGGGGTGGATTCTGGCTGGTCCTACATATATTGTTATACAAATATAATGCACCTCTTTCAGACTTTGCTCCTACATGGACAGTGGTGCCCAAGGGATCCGCGTTGCTGTAGTAATGTCCTTTGCTGCTTCTAACTCGTAGACGTGACTCTAAGAACCTCCAAGAGTCACCTAGTAGGTTATATTCATAGAGAGGTTCTTTATGGAGATTTGCATGGTAGGACAATTTTATTTGCTATATCTCCTTGTTCCAACAAGAGCCCCTAGAAGATGTTCTTGACATTGGACTACAGTACTTCCCCCTTATGTGCAGGAAATGCTAGTGGATGCCTGAAACTGCTGATAGTACTGAACCCCATATAGACTATGTGTTTTCTTATACATATGTATCTTTTTACTTAAAAGAAGCATTCAATGGCTTCTCATTGGTATGTCCAACTTGTTGGTATCACTTACTCTTGCACTTTGGGACCATTATTAAGTAAAATAGGGGTGACTTGAACACAAGCACTGGGATACCATGACAGTTGATCTTATAACTGAGAAGCTATAAGTAACTAACGAGCATCTATACTGTGGAGGTTTGGGCCAAAATGATGATTTATGTCCTGAATGGGACGGTGTGAAATTTCGTCATGCTACTCAGAACAGTGCACAATTTAAAACATGAATTGTTTGTTTCTAGAATTTTCCATTTAATTTTTTTGGACTGTGGTTGAATGTGGAAAGCCAAACCACAGATAAGAGAGGACTACTGTATGTGCATGGAAACATCCTCCCTCTGATCAACCATTCCCTAACCCAATGTGTGCATTTGGATTCTCCCCCTTTCGGGGGTTAGTAAGGAGTGGCCCTTATTCTCACTGGGGCTCAATCCTAGAGGCGGGAGAGAGCCAGTGGCCCTGCATGGTTAGTCATTGTCCTCACCAGAGCTAGGATTAGGGTAAGGAAAATGAGGTGCTCACTCTCAGAGTCATGCAAGTGCAGGCTAGAACCTTCACTTCAAATTTTGATACTATGTTCATCATGGATTTTTTTTTGGCCTCAATTTCTATTTTGAAAAATATTTTTAAATTTTTATTCATTTATTTTTAGAGAGGGGGGAAAGAAGGGAGGAAGAGAGGGAGAGAAACATCAGTGTGTGAAAGAAACATCCTTCTGTGGCCCCTTGCATACCCTCAGTGGGGTACCTAGCCCACAGCCCAGGCATGTGCCCTGACTGGGAATTGAACTGGTGACCTTTCAGTCTACAGACCACACTCAATCCACTGAGCCACACGAGCTGGGGCTGAGTTTGAAAAATAATTAAACTATTTTCATCTTGATTACTGAAGCTTTTTTGCTTGTTTGGCACACCATTAAATTTTGTGCAAGTGCCTCACTCACCTCACCGTATTCCCAAGCCCTGGTCCTTCCCATCAGTTTCCTTTATCTCTCATTCATATAAAGCCTAGGCTCAGTGCACTGAGCGTGGGCCTGCGAACCAAAGGGCCGCCAATTTGATTCCCAGTCAGGGCACACGCCTGGGTTGCAGGCCAGGTCCTCAGTAGGGGGCGCTCAAGAAGCAACCACACACTGATGTTTTGCTCCCTCTCTTTCTCCCTCCTTTCCCCTCTGAAAATAAATAAATAAAATCTTTTAAAAAAATAGAGCCTAGAGCTCGTGCCACCGAGTCATAAGTCCCTCCCAGTACCCAGCTGAGGCCCTGAGGTTATGCATAGATGATTGTTACCTAGTTGTAATCATGCTGTTCACTGATTTTTGTATTATGTTTAATTTCCATAAACAATTGTTTCATTTACAATTTTCCCTATTTCTAGGTTGCCTTAATTGCCTCTTTTAACAGCTGTGAGATAGTCCACTGGGCTGATGCACTGTGCTTAACTATTCTCCTATTATTGGAGAGTCAGGTTAGTTTCCATTTCTCATTCAATGAATCTTTAGATCTGCAAATGAGCTGAGTGTTGAGATAGAGGTGATTGACATAAGTTGCCCTGCCTAACAAAACGGCAAGCATTTTAGATGCCTTTTTTTTTTTTTTTGCTGTTGTTTGTTTTCTGGTGGGCTGCAGAGTTAAGCAACTTGTTGGAAATCTGGAGCCCAAGCTGGAAGAAATGGCAGAGGGACCTTTTAAAAAGAGAGATGTATGCTTTTGTATTTAAGGTACCAACTACATGAAGCCACAATGAGGCTCCCTGTTGTTACTGCCATCTTCAGTAACCATCCACCACAGTGCAGACTGACTCTGAGACACAAATAGGGAGCTATTAACGTGCAATTTTGCATGTGTACAAAAGAAGCTACTAACAAATCAATTCCATCTCACAAAGGGAAAGATGGGATTTATATAAGGGAGAAAGAGGGGAGAGAAGAGAAGAAGAAATGGCAGGCATTTGAAAATGGTGACATTTGTTTTCTATTCCTTAGCATCTCTTCCGATGCAAATCAGCTGGCAGTAAGTGAACAGTCCAATGCAGATGCCTACCAGTGGAGGACCACCGGGAACAACCGTGTAGTCAAAGCAAATTGGTTTCCATTAGCCTGCTGCAACTAGCAAGAATTCACTCCAGGGACCATGGGGCATTTCAATAAGAGGGACCATCGAGGGGGTTAATTAGAGGATTTAGGCAGGTGTTGAGGGATTCTTTTTTTTTTAATTGATTTGAGAGAGAGTGAAAGGAAGGAGGAAAGGGAGAGAAGGAGAGAGAGGTGAGACAGGGCGGGAGGGAGGGAGAGGGAGAAGGAGGGGAAAAGAGAGAGTGAGAGAAACATTGATGTGTTGTTCCCGCTATTTATGCACTCATTGGTTGATGTACATGCCCTGACCAGGGACTGAACCCACAACCTTGGCATATGAAGATGATACTCTAACTAACTGAGCTACCCAGCCAGGTCAAGTGTTAAGGGATTCTTCAGGAAAGGGTGGGGGGGGCATATTCTGAATTCCATGTTGTCAAGAGGCAGAAGCAATATAATAATTCGGAATTTTCTTTTCTCTGAGAGACGGGAACATTAAGAAGGGGCTAGAATCATGATTGGTAAAGGAGGCAGCAGTGAATCTTGTTAGACAAAGGCGGGGGACTGTGAATCAATTTCCTTGTTGAGAAGTGACCTTGCCTCTGTCTAGTTCTGAACATGGTCATGGAGTGGCCTTCTTGGCATGTTACTTCTTTTCCATGAGTGCTATTTATCTTCAGTTGGGAACATCAAGACCTAGCTCCCAGCAAGGCTGTTTCTCGCTTCCTGTCCCTGCTGACAAGGTCGGCCCGCAGGACATTAATCTGTGGGGTCCAGGTCCACAGCAGTGAGGGCATTCTGCCCTTATACCCCCGGGTCGCTCATCAAGGGAATGATTTTGGTTGTCCACACATGCACCAGAAGTCCTAGGAGTCTACTGTCCTATGTTTGGGACAGGTGGTTTCCACCTCACGTCTGTCGGTGTCCTTTGATGGCACCTGCCTTTCAGGTATGCTCTCATCCAGCTTTTCTGAACAAATGCAAATGCTGGGTCTTAGCTGCAGTTCCCTCCAAATGCAGATGCCGAGGCAACAGCATGTGTACAGGTAATTCAATGCAGGAAGTTCTCCCTCTTACCAAGAGCAGCCCAACTGCCCAGGGATCCACCCAAGGGCTTGTACAAAATCCACCTCAGAGTGGTCCACCTGAGACTGGGAGGAGGGGAGTCTTTACCCGCCAGCCCATCCTCATGTAGATTTGCGAGAATGACTGAGCAGTCCCCATAGGTGTCCCCCTGCCTGGCAGATGTTAAACATTTCTTCAATATGTGAGAGATCAATGGATAAGTGAAAAAAATGTTCTGCCCCTGAGAGTCTTCAGTGATTTCTCTGAACACCATATTAGCAGGGTCAAGTCTCAGAGGAGTTGAAAAGCCTTACACCTCACCTGGCTAGCCTGGCCTTATCTAGATGACATCCCTAGCCTCTTTAGAGCTTCTCTGAGCCATCAGCCAGGCTCTCCCAGGCCATGGAGAGAAGGTTCTGTCTTTGTGGGTGAAGGCCCTCAGCAAGTGCATCTCCCCATGGACGAAACCCACTGTGGGCCCAGTAACGAGAAGGAGAATAAAAGAGAGAGGGAAGAACCCTTGCTGGTGTGGCTCAGTGGATTGAGTGCCGGCCTGTGAACCAAAGTGTTGCCTGTTTGATTCCCAGTCGAGGCACATGCCTGGGTTGCAGGCCTGGTCCCCAGTAGGGGGCATGTGAGAGGCAACCACACAGTGATGCTTCTCTCCCTCTCTTTCTCCCTCCTTCCCTCTCTCTCTAAAAATAAATGAATAAAATCTTTTAAGAGAGAGAGAGAGGGAAGGAAGAGAAACTAGCTTTATCCTGCTCCTAAGCCATCGAATTGGCTGCACGCCTTCTCAGGGAGCACTTGCTGGACAATGTACCTCAATTTTAGCAGTTTAACACTGGCAAAACTCTTGACAGTAAAGTTTAAGCATTCAGCAGGTTAAAAAACACTGACCAGAACTGAAAAGGAGCCCAGAATGTAACGATTGAAGCAGGTAATGCACATAAATAGCTGGACTAGCCCCTGGCTGCTGTGGCTCAGTGGATTGAACACCGGCCTGCAAACCAAACGGTCATGGATTTGATTCCCAGTCAGGGCACATGCCTGGGTTGTGGGTCAGGTCCCCAGTGTGGGGCACGTGAGACGCAACCACACATTGGTATTTCCCTCCCTCTCTTTCTCCCTTCCTTTCCCTCTGTCTAAAAATAAAATAAATAAATAAAAATAAATAGCTGGACTAGTTTGTCTCTTGTTCAAAGTCCTATTGTATTTGTGAGTAATTTTCTTCCACTTCAAAACTCTCTCATTGTATAGACTTTCATTCAAAATGTTAATTCTCCCTCCCGTTGTAATTGAACCATTCACTAATCATTTCTGGGATAGAAACACATATTCCTAAGTGAAGCTCTTCTGAAGAGCTGAATTAAACAGACAGTGGGTTTGCTGCTCTAATTTCTTGTCTAATGGTTAATAGAATTGCCAATGAAGAACTTTTTCAAAGTCTTAAAAATGATCCATGATAACGTTTTTGTGCAAGCTAAACTTTTGGGGGCCAGATGGAGGTTTACATCTCAGCAACTGAAGTTAAAAAAAAAAGACCAAATAATAAAAATATGTTGCCCCAAAATGATATTTACCGAAACGAATAACTTAATACTCTATAAACATACAGTGCAACTCTTGTTCCAAATAAAAAGAAAACTATGAAGATATGGGTTTGAGCCTTTGGTCTTCTGGTTACTAGTTAAGTGACCTTTGGCACGTGTCTGCATCTCCCACCAAATTTGTAAGTCCATTCATAAGAAAAATGACAGAAATTGGATCAAGAAACACAAAGAAGACAATAGCAAAGAAATTTTATGTAAGGAAGAGAAAAATCGATGTACTGGGACAGGGAAGAAGTCAGATACTCTTTGGTTGGTTTCCTCTAACATAGCTTCTATCTAGTTTTCCCTAGAGCTCAAGGGACTATCTAATCACAATAATTTATGGTTTCTTTAGTGAAACTACCCTCTCAAGGATGTCAACATTGAGCAAGACCAGCTAAGACTTGCCTGTGTTTGAAGTTGAGAGATAAACTAGCAATCGGCTCCAAATTATCTCATTCATAAACTCTAAATGGAATCCACAAATGCCCAATGATTCCTAATGAATCCAGTGTCATCCTTTATCACTCTTTTAAAAAACAAATTTATTTATTCAATTTTTTTTAGAGAGAGGGGAAGGGAGGGAGAAAGACAAGGAGAGAAACATCAATGTGAGACATATCAATCAGTTACCTCTCGCACACACTCCAACCGGGGACTGAACCCACAACCTAGGCACGTGCCCTGACCAGGAATCAAACATGTGACCCTTCACTTTGTGGGATGACGCCCAACCCACTGACCCACACCAGTCAGCGCCCTTTATCACTCTGGAGAAGCAATTTTAAAGATCTGAGCATTTTTAGAACCGCCACTCCCTCCTGTCCCCACAAAATAAAAAAAATTTCCTAGGCTCTAGAATGCATGGTGTGGTAAATAATGCAGAGAAGCCAATTCTTCACCCCTCCCTGTATTCACAGTCTTTGTCGTGCAATTTTATAGTGCCCTCTACTCTGGTACTCAGCCAGGTGCCGAGCCCGGAGTTGTGGGGCCCAGAGCAAAATGAAAACGAGGGCCTCCTTGTTCAAAAAGCAGCAAACGAGTGCCATGTCACCTACTAAAACATAGTGCTGCTCTCTCTCTTTCTTTCTCTCTCCCGCCTCCTCCTCTCTCAATTTGTCATGGCAGTTTTATTTGCTATTTAATGTCATTGTAAGTAAGCAAAGAATTTAAACTATCAGCATGAATTTTACACTTCATCTTTATATTTTGTAAGACTGTAAGGTGAAACTTTGGATGGAAAAGAGCTGACAAGGTTGGTGGGAGTGTAAGAATGTAAGAATGTAATGTAATGTAAGAAAATTTATATTTTGTAAGGTGTAAGATGACACCTGAGGCCGGAACACTTATGCAAAGCACAGGAGGCAGGAACCCCTAGACTATAGAGGCAGCAGCATATTTGTCTTTGAATCCCTGGCCATGGGCATGGTGCCTGGTCAGAGGCTGACTGAGGTCGGTTCAGTCCCCGGGCACGCAAGAAAATATTTAAACAAGCTGTCAGGTTTTACCACTGATTATAAACTTGTACGTAACTAAAATTGCACATATGAAACCAAACTTGGCGTCATTAGAAAAAAGCGTAAAGTTGGGGTTTTGTGGGGTCCTTCAGAAGTCGGGGCCCAGGGTGCGTGCCCAGTGCACCCACCATTAAATCCGCCTCTGTGCCTGGTACATAATAAACAATAAATAAATATTTAAGGGGGAAAGAGAGGGAGGAAGAAAATGAGTTTGAAAGTCAGTTTTGCTTGTGAGAATATGGAGAATTTGGAACACTCAGATGCCGTTGGTGGAAATATAAAATGACGCACCTGCATCGGAAAACAGTCTGGCAGTTCCTTAAAAAGTTGAACATAGAGTTCCCATAGGACTGAGCAGTCCTCCTGCTAGGTATATGCCCAAGGGAACTGAAAGTCTCTGCTCACACAAAAAATTTGTACATGAATGTTCACAGTAGCATTATTCAGAATAATCAAACAGTAAAAACAATGCGTGTCCATCAGCTGATGAATGGATAAACAAAATGTGGTTTATCCAAACAATGAAATATTATTCTGCCAAAAAAAGAATGAGATATTGATTCACACTAAAACAAGGATGAAATGTCCAGAGTGGGCAAATCAATAGAGACAGAAAGCAGATTGGCGGTTCCCAGGGGCCGGGTGGAGGGTGAAATGGGGAGTGGCTGGGGATAGAGTCCCTTGTTAGAGTGATAAAAGTGTTTTGGAATTAGAGGGTGATGATGTTTGCATAACTTTGTGAATATACTAAAACCACTGAATTGTATGAATTCCATGGTTTCTGAATTATATCTCGATTACCAAAAACAAAAAAAACAGGCCTGCCTAGGTCCGTTTCTCAGTAATGGTATGACCTTGGAAAAGTATGTAACCTCTTTGAACTTCAGCTTCCTCAGATGTAAAGTGGAGAGAAATTGTAGCCACCTTGTAGAAAGGTTTGTGAGGATCAAGTTACGTATTAAATGTAAAGCAATTTGCAAGGAGCAGTCTTTAAGCTTTAAGTCCTCTGCTGTTACCACCGCCCTCAGGTTCAGGGAGGGTTGCTGGTCAGATTCAGGACAAACTGACCCAAAGGGGGAGTAGAATGTGGAGGAACATTCGGTGACAAGCGTGGAAGGATCACAGTTCTCTTCCTCCTACCTCTAAGTGCATTCTCTCCGTCTCTCTCCCTGGGGTGGTCAGATGGAGCTGGCTGAAGCTGTTTCTCGGGAGGGGCTCTCTTCCTTGGGGGGGCCAGGTGAGACCCAGGGGAAGAGGTAAAAAAAATACTGCCTCCCCAATCTTGGCTGTGTGCTAGGCTTTAAGGGCCAGAGTAATAGGGCTTCTCCAGATTTCTGCGTGGTCCAGCCACCCTCAGCCCCTCAGTGTGAACAGTGTGCATGATTTCTTGGTGGACCCAGACACTCAGCAGGAATACAGTTTCAGGGAGAAGAGGGGAGCCCCAATATCTGGCACGACCAGGGCTAAACAGACTCATGTGGCACTACAAGCAGCAAGGATCGGATACCTGTTCAAACAGAATGTTCTTGAATTGCATTTGCTCAAAATTATTTAGTGAGGATGAGTGGTATCGATAAGGAGTGTTTTTGGATATCCAGCAGAGGGTGCTGTCTGCCTCCTTGGTCACCACACCAATGTTTCGTAAGTACATGCGGAGTTAACTGGTCCTGTGTGGCCAATCATAGGAAAGCTTTATCACTATGAATGTGACTCCCCCAATCTACACTTTTAATCCTAAATTCCCTCCAAACACTAGTTCTGCATTCTCTGTCTTCTGTTTCCTGTTTCTGCCTGGACCTTCCGAAGACACACATAACTCATTATGTCCCAAGCTGAGCTCATCATCTTTCCGCTCTCCCCCCAACCTGAGTTTCTTATCTCAGTATGTAGGTCGAGGACAGCCCGTTCTATTCTGCAGAATGTGAACTGCAGAAGGGTCCCCAGCTGAAACCCAAGGAGCATCTTTTTCTACCCTGCACAGAGGTCCCATAATGGCTAGCGGCAATCCTGGGCACGACACTCATCTCAGGTACTGAACTCGCCCATTTGCATGTAGCTGCTTTTCCCTATTCCATTTCTACCACCATCCCTGAGTATCCAGATCATGTTTTTCCCCCCTGAAGATTCATCACAAATGTTGCCACTGTTATTGCAACAAAAACCTGTTTGGTTGCTTCCTCTCCTGCACTCCCACCAACTGTGTCAGCTCTTTTCCATCCAAAGTTTCAAAGTACTTTACGATCCTTTTATTGTGGCATTTACCCCTTTCTGCCTGGTACTCAGCTATTTGTGTGTGTGTGACTTTTAAAAAACCCACAGCATTAAATTTGCCATCATAGCCATTGTAAGTGTACACGCTCAGTAGTGTTGCATGTACTCACACTTGTGCAACAAATATCTAAAACTTTTTCAGCTTACAATATTAAACCTTTACATCCATAAATACCAATTCTTCCAGCTCTTGGTAACCACCTTTTGACTTTCTAGATACAATTTTCACTACTCTAGTTGCTTATATAAGTGGAATCATACAGTATTTGCCTTGTTGTGACCGGTCTCTTTCACTTAGTACAAAGTCCTTGAGGCTCCTCCATGTTGTAGCATGTGTCAGAATTTCCTTCTTTTTCAGGTTGAGCAATATTCTATTATGTATACACTACATTTTCTTTATCCATTCATCTGTCAGTGGACACTTGGGTGGATTATTTCCACCTCTTTGCTATTGTAAATAATGCTCTGATGAACATAGGTGTGCAAATATCTCTTCAAGATGCTTCTTTAAATTCTTTTGGATATATACCCAGAAGTAGAATTGCTGGATCATAAGGTAGTTCTATTTTTAATATTTTGAGGACTCTCCATCCTGCTTTCCATAACGGTCGCACCATTTTACATTTCCACTAACAGTGCACAAAGGTTTCAACTTCTCTGCATACTCATCAGCACCTGCCATTTTCTATTCTTTTGAAATGATACTTAGCTATTTCAGAACGAGTTGCTGTATTCACTTCCTAGAGCTGCTGTAACAAATAACCACAAACTAGGTGGCTTAAAACAAGAGAAATTTATTCTCCCATAGCTCCCATAGCTCTGGAGCCCAGAAGTCCAAAAATCAAGGTGTTGGCAGGGCTGGTTTTCTCTAAAGGCTCTTGAGGGAGAATCCATTCCATGCCTCTCTCCTAGCCTCTGGTGGACCCTGACAACCCTTGGCATTCCCCAGCTTGCCGCAGCATGAGTCTAATGTCTCTCTGCCTCAGTCTTCATGTGGTCATCATTCCTCTGTGTCTTCTCCTTTTCTGTCTCTTATAAGGGCACTGTCATTGGATTTGGGGCCCATCCTAATGGAGTAGGGGACAAAATTCAAACCAGTGCTGTTGTCATTGCTGGACTAAGTTTCTTAAGATGAGGATCTGTCATGTTCATATTTGTTTACCCCCAAGTGCCTAGTATAGTGCCTTAAACATAGAGAGTGCTAAATATATATTAAGTTCCTAGGTGGATGGACTGATGGGTGGCCAGGTGGTGGATATTTTCAACCCTATTGGATTGACACCTACTGTAGTCCGAATTGGGGAGTGTGCATTAGAGATTCACATACCCCATAGATCGTTCCAGGTATGCCTTTAAAAATATTGTGCACAGAACGCAACGAAAAACCACTCAGGGCTTCACAACCATGTAGCTAGAAGGAAAAAATTGCTTCCCAGTTCTTGCAAATATATCCCAGATGAAGCCTGTCTGGCCTTGGGAGATTAAGGTAAACTTGGCTAAAACCCCAAGTTGCACAATCAGAGTCCACGGCTCTCCCCACAATTTTTGCAGATTCTCAACTCTCCACTTCATGGTCCTAATTTGTTGTTCTCATGTGTGTTCTTGATTCCTCTCCTTGCCAAAGGTCAGACCCTTCACCAGATGCTGCACAAGATCTCCAACGGCCTCCCACCACAAGCGTTTTGTAAGTTTAGAACTTCGCTAAAGATTGGGGGAGGGTCACACAGCACACACAGTACATCCCCAGTCTTTAGCCATCTGGCCCACTCACTCCACTTTCTCCTGTACTTTTCTCTTCCCCCGCCCCTCTCTGGTTCAAAACATAAATTCCTTTCCTGCCTCGTGCCAGGCAGTTCTGCTCACACTTCCACCCCTTGACATCTCAGCTCCTACTCTAAACAGGCTTCTTTTAAAAATGTAAGGAAGGCAGGCAAGCAGATAAGGGGGAGAGAGAGAAGGGGGATGGGAGGAAGGTGGGAGAGAGAAAGAAAGAAATCAAGGAAGGAAGCTTCGAAGGAAGCTTCAAAGGAACAGGGATATTCTAAGAGGAATTCTGATATCAGCTATTAAAATAATATTTTCTTGTCTTATATTTTATAAATATTAATAAGTTAAATATAGAAATTCTTTAAGTAAGGAGAGAAATTTAACAATGGCCTTTGGTCCACTTGCTGTAGACTCCCCCACCAACCTTGGCCTTCTTACGAGAATGAAGCAATCCTCTTCTCAAGTTTACATTTAATTATAATTGCAACTGTCATGATGATTAAGCCTCTCCCTTTGTCATTGTCTTTTCTTGGCATCACTTGCTTGGCTCAGCCTGCATGCTATAGACCGCGTATGAATCACAGGGAATCTGGGCTTTTTAACTGTGGCGAAACCATAGGCAGTTTTTTGTTTATTTCCAGAATCAGTTCCAAAACAGCTGTTAAATGTTCATCCTTGGTTTTGTCATCTTATTTCAGGGAATTGTAACAGCAGCATCTTCTGTTTTTAATTCTCCTCGAGAAAGCAAAAAAGAACTCCCCAAGATGGTGTGCTGTGCGTAGGTGCTAGTTAATGACTTGTTTCCTCTGGTTTCCTTAATCAGGAAATTTCATAGTTCAGCAGCAGCAAGGTTCCCATGAACGTGGACCTGCGCTAAGCCAAGCTGTGTGAAACACTCGACCTTGAAAACAGCGTGCTCCACAAGCCTCTGAGTGTTCCAAACTGAGGCCAACCAGAAGCTTCCATTTGACACAGTGGTGAGGAAAGCTTGTAAATGTTTCATGGTTAGCAATGGTTCCACCTCTGGTAAAATCACTCAGCTGAAAAGTACTACATGAAGTTGTCGGTCAACTGGTAGATTGGACTCAAATTGGCTGATGGGTTTTACTTTAGACAGATCTCCTTCTTAAAAACTGCTGTTGAGTGATGGACACACTTAATACCTTGTGGTATGAAAAAGCACTCAAGAAAATCAAGACAAATTGTGCCTTATCTAGGTATAAGATATTGCTTAGTTTAGAATTATTGCTTGAGGGCTAAAAGCTTACCAAAATGGCCATTTGTAAATGTCATGAGCCATGTTTAAATTGCTTTTTACCAAAGGTTTTCACAACATTGCTGTACATTAGAATAACCCAAGGAGAGCTTTGGGGAAAAAATACTGGTAACTGGACCCTACTCCAAAGATTTTGATTCATTGGTCTTGAGTGAAACCCAGATATTGGTCTTTTTTAAAAAAATGTTTTTAGCCCTGGTTGGTGTGGCTCAGTGGATTGAGCACCAGCCTGTGAGCCGAAAGGTCGCTGGTTCGAGTCCCAGTCAGGGCACATGCCTGGATTTTAGGCTAGGTCCCCAGTTGGGGGTGTGTGTGAGAGGCAATTGATGGATGTTTCTGTTGCACACTGATGTTTCTCTCCCTCTCTTTCTCCCTTTCTTCCTCTCTAAAAAATATGTAAATAAATAAGGTATTTTTTACATTTTTATTGATTGATTTTAGAGAGAGGATGGAGAGATAGAGGCCAGAGATCGACCTGCTGTTCCACCCATCCATGCATGCATTGGGTGACCCCGGCAGGTGCCCCGGCTGGGAATTCAAACCTACAACCCAAGTGCATTGGGGATGGCACTCCAACCAACTGAACACCCAACCAGGGTGACATTGGTCTCTTTTAAGTGCTCTCCAGGAAATGCTAATATGCCACCAGGACTAGAGCCACTGCTTTCTGAAAATCACAACAGCCAGCAATCTTTGAAACCTATATGTCGTATATGGGTACACATATTGTGCTTGTGCACATTGCAGTAAGTCAACTCATTTTTTATTTGCCTGTCTTTTAAGTAGAATTTGTTCTCCTATCAGAGGTAAATTAGCCCATAACGAATTATCTTTGGTAAGCACGTACTCACTTTTATGTTGTCTTTCTCGCCCCCCCACTCCCTCCCTCTCTCTTTGTGTCTCTGTGTGTCTCTCTGTCTCTTTCTGTCCCTCTCCCCTCTCTGCTTTTCTCTGCACAACTTTTCTTTCTTCTTTCTCTGCAGATCAGCTTTCTTCATTCCTACCACTCACAGTTTCTGAGCTTGTACATCTCTACTGTCCTAGACCCCAGATGGAGCTTGAGTCTCACAGAACTGAACCTCCAACTTTCCTGAGAAAGAGATTCTGAGTGCCCTACCCTGGGTAAGTGCTCAACCTCAGACAACTATCTCTAAGCAATGAGATAGGAATACCTGAACAAATACTTGTCCCACAGGGTAACACCTTGAACAATAGGGGTTAGCAGGACAATTCCTGGTGACGGGAGTTGAGGTGGCTAGGTAGACACCTCAAAATATATCTGCTAGATAACTCAAGTTATCTACTAAGGCACACTCATCCTCACCCTCCCCTTGGTGTGTTTTCTACTTGCTCCTTCCGACTAGTTTACCTCTGGAGGATCTAAGCTTTGGGCTGATTTTTTAATTCCTACAGGCTTCCAGGCATTGAACCAGTACCATATGGGAGAGAAAGAAGAAAAGAAGAAAAGTACTTTTATGCCACAGAAAGAAGAGAATTAGATCAAGGAAACAATAAGTATATTTTAAGCATCAAAGCATGACAAATTATTTTCAAGAACAGAACTGGATTAAGAAAAGAATAGTACATATTAAGCATGAAAGCTTGATGGATTATTTTAAGTTACTGCCTTTGAGTCATTTTTTTTCAAACCCAATGACTCAGCCACCAAGAGATTCTTTTGTTATAGGATCAATCATACTTTATTGCTAATATGGCAGGTTCAAATGATGATGTGGCTCTGATTAAATGTTGCATTGATAAAGCAGCCTGTCCTTACGCTCACTTTTTATGAAGCATTATCTTCCAACAGTGTTGCTTCAATCTATTAAAAACAGACCCATCAGTATATTTAAATAAAAAGTAAGTGGTTGAATTTGGGTGTAGGAGTTTAAGTATTTATGGAATAATGTTGTGCAATATTGAACATAGGTATATTTAAGAAAAGGGCTTCCTTACAGGCCATTTATATGTTGGCTAATATTCTGGGTTTGTGGCTGACTGATTCAAACCCTGGTTTCTGCCTCTTTACTCACTGTGTGATCTTCAACAAAGTACTTAGGTTCTTATCATAAAATAGGAATAGGAATAGCACTGCCTGGGAAGAGTTGGGCAAGGTTTACTTGAAATAATGGATCGTATCAGTTAGGGATTGTACTGGACTGCAAAATAACAGAATCCCGGAGTACATAGTAGCTTCAGGAAACCAGGGGATTAGTTTTTCTCACTTACTGAGAAGCCCAGAGGCAGGTAGTCACGGGCCTTGGTTAAGGGGCTCAAAGATTTCAGAGCAAAAAAGAAGGGGCAGTGATGCAATCAAGAGAGCAAAACTTTCCCAGGGCAGTTGTAACAACTTCAAATCGGGGCAGGGTAAGTGCTATAACAAATAAGCCCTGCTCACCAGTGGATTAACTCAACAGATGTTTATTTCTCACTCTTGCCAAGGTCAATTGATAGCAGAGGGTGCGGGTTAGGGGGAAGAGGATGGGATACAGCTCTGCTTAGTGCCGTCATGCAGGGACCAGTTTAGCACACGGGGTTTCCAGGGTCATGAGTACCCCATTATCAGAAAATAGAAGAGAGAACATGGGGAATTGGGTAGGAAGGTTTACGGATCAGCCTAGAATTGAGGTACTATATTTTTGTTCATATTCTATTGGCCAGACTTCAGTCAAGTGCATCCACATAAATATAAGGGGAGTCAGAAAATATAGTTCCTGACTGCATAATCCTTCCCAGCAGTGTGTCTGTGCCATAGAAGGCAGTATGACTCTTTGGGGGCTGTAGGTGCTTCTGCCACATTGGAGATCCATAGCGATTTCTACATAAACATTATTACCTAGAACTATGGCACTCGATCACTCCTGCCTACGATAAAGGCTGGGAGACGTAATTTTCAGCCAGTATCATTGCATCCCTGGATAGCCTAGGTTTCTCTTAGTAAGGAAGACATTGTGCATTGTGTTGGCACGTGGCGGTGTCTGTCACCTGTGAGAAAAGTGCTTAGCACAGTGCCGGCACTTAGTAAGTATTCAATAAATGCTGGCTATTGTCATTGCTATGATTTCTTTCTGATATAGCTGTCTCTCCTGTAAATTACTTACTCCGAGTTCTGGTTTATTGAGTGCCGAGCCTGGAATCAGAATATCTGGGTTTAAGTCCTGGCTTAGCCTCTTACTATTTTCTCTGAGCCTCAGTTTCTTTATTGAAAATAAGGGGAAGGGTTAAATCTGCCTCATAAGGTTGCTATATGGATTAACTAAGACGATCAGGTTGCATAGGCTAAAAGCATTTGTATTCTGTATGTGTTACAGACACAATATTAAAATGGGGGGGGGGGGTGAAGGCATTGTGAGATGACTGCCAAGGGGTAGGGGGTTCCTTTTAGCGGGGACAAAAATGACCTAAAATTGACTGTGGTGATAGTTGTGCAAAGAAAATGAAGACATAAAACTCCACCATTTAAAATAACCTTCAATAAATTACATGCCCAAGCTCCCTAAAGAACCTACACAGGTCACCCTATAAAATGCTGCTGGAAAGTTGAAAGGAATCATGTGTAAGGAAGAAAAGAAGACTCTCAGGTCTACTCCTTGGCACACACCCCCAAACTCCTCACAGGAGGTGAAGGAGGAGACAGAGCTGACCAAGGGGATTGGTGGCACACTCCCCCAAACTCCTCGCAGGAGGTAGAGGAGGAGACGGAACTGACCAAGGGGATTGGTGAGAGCTGACATCCACTGTCCTTGAATTCCAGGCTCTTGGCTCAGCATCTGAAAGTCTCCCTAACTAGGAATGGAATGAGCTCCTTGATCTACAACAAGGGTATCACCCTGTATCTTAACTGGGTTCAATTTTTAGCCCTCTGTCATCGTTGGCAGGACTAGCCACATTGTTTTCTCTTCCTTTAAACCCAAATTTGCACATAAGCATTCCTTTAAGGGGTCAACTTTGGCAAGCTATTCAAGGCCCTATTGTAAAAATGTTCATGAAATTATCGCTGCAATGTCCCAAAATGATATTAAATTTGAGACATCTCTTCTATTATTGCAAGATTGTTATTTAAACTTATTTCTGATACCTAAATATTTCAACTCCATTTTACCTTCCGCAGAGGAGGGGCAGAGTCTTATTTTCACACAGAGAAAAAGCAACTTAGAGCTGATATTTTGACCTTGCGTTCTGCCACATTCCTGGCCCAGGGCTAGGAGTTGTCTGAGATAACAGAGGACGTGACCCAAAACCTGCTCTCAAAGATCCTTGAACCAGGTTGACGATAGTGTGAGCAGTGGCTGAAGTAGAAAGAACTTGTGCGACCAAGATTTGTAACCCTAACTGCCCCGGGTCCCTTGTGTGTGTGTTCTTATGTCCCTCTCTGAGAGAGAGAGAGACAGAGACAGAGATGGAGAAAGAGAAACAAAGAGAGACAGAGAGAGGCAGAGAAAGAGACACAAAGAGAGAGAAAGAGGGAGAGAGAGAGAGAGAGAGAGATTGATTTACTGTTCCATCCATTGGTGCATCCATTGGCTGCTTCTTGCATGTGCACTGATTGGGGATAGAACCTACGACCTTGGTACACCAAGATGATGCGCCAACCAAATGAGCTACCCAGCCAGGGCTCCTCTTGGATCTTTAATGATTTCACCACTTTCTCTCTGTGTAAAGTTCCAAAGAAAGTTTCTCTGGATCTCTCTTCCCTCCACCCCCACCTTTGAATAAGTAACACTTATTTTTGAGGCGACTCCCAGCTCCCCCTTCAGCCCCCAAATCAGCGGGCTGCTTCTTCTGTTTCCAGCTGCCCCAGGGCTCAATACACACATCTGTGGTGTTAACAAGAAGAAAATGGAACTGAAAGAAAGTTTGCGTAATTTGTGAAATAAAAATGAGTTTCGATCCCAGTAGCTTCTGTATTATTCGCATAAGGACTGGGTTTACATCGATCATCTTTTCCATGCCCGTCAAGTGCGGAACGTGGTGAAGTTAGAAATGTAATTGTGTAGACATAAAAAAATTGCATCTCTATCACCATCATTGGGGCGCTTCTCTCAAGATGTTATCTCAGTGTCCTTCAGAGCAATAACTACATCAATTGAGAATGTAACAGAAGCAACTTAAATGCTATGCCTCGTTTATTTCTGGTAAAGCTAATGTGCTTCAGAACAAGACTATTGCTCATGACATAAGGTACTGTCGGAGAGGCTGGAAATGCTTCAAGACCATTAAAATAAAATGCCAGCCATTCCTGCTGTTCAAATATTCTTCAACTTCTAATTTAAGGCACCCACACCTAATAACGTAATTGTGTTATTCTCTCTGAGAGCTGGAATCTATCTAAGCCAAATGACTGGGAGTTACGGACTGTTGGGGCTACGGGAGTCCAGAAGACAGATGAGGTAGATAAATTGTGTTATTTTGTACTGGCACGTTCAACATTTGTGCTCAGTTATCATTCAGGTGGGAAAATGTATTTAAAGACAAAAGTACCTGAAGTGTCTTCTCTCGGCTGAATTGAAGAAGAGGTTGAGGAAATGCATAAACTACCTCCAGATCTAAATTCAGAAACCTGAGTGAGAGAGGCTCACATACCTGTCCTCAGAAATTACTTTGCACATTAAATTTTCTCTAGAGTTGACTGTCCATTTTTAAATCAGGAAGTTGTCATCTTGATAAAGCAGTCCTCCCCGCCCCCTCCCCTCGCTCCCGTGGTGATGTACAATTCTCTCCCTGATGAGCAAGTGGACCGCAGTTTGAAAAAAACAGCAAAAAAGGGCAATTTTAAAAGCCAATTCTGTGAAAGGTGATGCTTCCCCATCACACAGGGAAATTATTTCTGTTTAATGCCTGCCTTGGGAAGGGTACACTTTAGGTTCAGGGACCTCATTGGCACATCAGGGCTTTGACTGGGACATGGTGCCAATTCAAACTGTCACACAGTACAGGGAGGGGGGAAAAAGCCTAAATCAGTTTCTATTCTTTAATAGAAAGCAATACTGTAGTTTAAATTAGCAAGGCGCTGCTGAACCACTATTTAAAACGCGTTTGCACTGACATCCCAAGAAAGGGTTTTTTTTTTCCCTTGTTTAATTGCACTGTCATTGTGGAACGCTTTCAACTTAAAACCATTCTGAGGTAGACCTTTTAATAGAAAGTGACAATTTAAATTGCCATGATAACAGCATAAATGGTGCTTAAAGTCATTACTAAACTGATGTCACAGTTGGCTCCAGACCAGTTTGTTAAAGCCAAAGAAAAGGTGCTGGGGGAAGGGAGGGAAGTAACTAAATGGTGAATCATTAATTCCCTTTGTATTCATTGTAATAACATTAGCTGTGATGAAGTCATCTGGCCCCCAATGGATGTAGTATACATTTCTACTGAATTCCACATCATTCCATTCCAATGTTGCCCTGATCAATGCTTCGTACTGAGGAATTGCTCCAGTCACAGGCACTTACTTCTCTGCAGTTTGTTTTCTTGTCTTCGCTTCCATGGTCCAAAGAGAAGAGCCGTGCCTTCCATTTGCTGGTTGGGGTTTAAGACGCATAAGTGCTACATTTATCTATCGCCTTTCTTTCCTCTGCCTTAAATAAGTCAGATTCTCCTAGAGGCTCTTGGAAACGACTCTTGCTGATTTTCAGGGAGCTCTGCCCGCAGAGCTGAAGGCGTCATGCCATATGAGTTGAGGTTAAGGTCGCCTGCGTAGTGCCATTGGTCAAACTTGATTGGTTTAAACAAACCAACTGGTTTGCTGAACCAGTGAGACCACATCTAGGGGCCCCGTAAAATCTTGGGCAATATGGCTGTATGAACCTGGGAAAGCGCTCATAAGTGGATTAAGGTTGAGTTTGGAGCACTGGGGACAATAGGAGGGGTGGTGGCAGGGGCTGGGAGAAATGGACAAGGGACAGAGAAGTCTGAGGGGTTGAGGGTCACTCAGTCACTTTCACAACCTCACATTCGCATGTCTCAGTTCTGAAACATCCTCCCTTAGGAGTATATTAATCATTTGAGGGTTTAGGTATAATAGGTAAACTAGTTTATTATAAAATTATCATTTTAAAAATATGGGGTGGGGCCAAAGTAGGTTTATGTGAAACACGGAATTTATTTTTCTATTGTTAATTATTGTATTATTTTCTATACAAACAACTGTAAATCTACTTTTTCCCCCACTCTGTATGCTGCACACTCCTTTTTATTATAAAAAAAATTAACTCAAGGAATCAACAATTGTATCTAGATTCACAGTTGAAGAACATACTTCACATTTTAAACCGAAAACATTAAATTTAGGACTGGGGTTTTGAAGTTTCCTGAGAATGATTGTGTGCCTTTCAAATTTTCCCTAAGTCGGGCATTATAATTTCTGGAATTTCCATCACTCAAAATTGGAAGTGACCATGGTGACCATCTGGGGCATGATATTAGGGTCTTAATTTTGGGTCCGGGTCTAGGTTACAGACCGACCATGAAAATCATACCTAGAGTTCTGTGTAGATGGACATTACTAAGGAAAGAGAGTTCATTTGTTTCATCAGAATTTGAAAGGCACTTACAAATAAAAAAAATAATAAAAGTTACGAATCATTAATCCAATCTTACTTTACTAAAAAACCAGAAAACAGAGGCCCAGGGTGGTAGTTGACTGCCCAAGGTCACTGATAGCTCTTGGTCCATCTACAGAATCCTGTTCTCCGATTCCTAGTCCAAAACTGCCTTTTTCATTTTTTACAATTCTTCCTTTTGCACAAACAATGCACACTGAAATGCTGTGCTTTTCTGAAAACTGTTCTCCTGGCAACCTCAGCTCCCTGGAACACAACTGCCCCTGGCAGAGATGGAAGAGGCCTTGGAGCCACTGAAATTGCTGTCACAACATTCACGCACATTGGTCCATAAAACAAGCACCCCAGAGATCACCTACCACGCCATCCATTTATTTAACAACCACTTATTGAGGTATATAGTTGTCAATGCTTTCTTTTTTTCTTTTTTTTTTCAAATTTTAAGAGAAAGTGTGTTTAGAAAGTTACGGAGGTAGTAGAAGTGAGTCAGTTGGGCTGTGGTAGGCTCAGGAAATGAGTTAGAGAAGCAAAAGAGTGGTCCTTGGGGCTTGGGAGACAGAAGGACAAAGGTAACGCCTGGGGGAAAGCAGAGGGCGAGGGGAAGGTGCAAGCCCGCTCTCCAAGGACAGTGTCTGCCAGCGCTTTCTCTGTGTATAATCCTGACAAATTTGGTTATCCAGTTTCAAAGAAATAACAGTAAGTTAGCTGAACGAGGACTGCAAAAGGCAGGAACATCGATTCCGGATTGTGAGAGATTCGCCCACAGCCTAACGGCACAGGGAGAGTATGAACATCCACTGTCATTTAGTGAAGACTCTGAGCCATAAAGCTGACAACCAGTGACTTCTCACTGTCTGTCTGGGGACACGGGGCTGGGCAGAATGCATTTTAGAAAGCTCGTTATTTAAGGGGTTAAAATGCACAGCATGTGACGAAAACACACGTCCAAAACTTGTACAAGAATGTTCATAGCACCACTATTCAGATGAGCCAGAAGGTGGAAACAATCCAAATGCCCATCATTATTTGGCCATAAAAAGAAATGAAATAATAATATATGCTACAATGTGGATGAACCTTCAAAACATTATACTACATAAAAGACACCAGTCACAAAGGACCATATATTGTATGATTCCATTTATATGAAATGTCCAGAATGGGCAAATTTATACGCAGAAAGTAGATTAGTTGTTGATTAGGGTTGGAAAGGATGGGGAATACAGGACTACAGGGTTTCTTTTTGAAGTGATTAAAATGTTCTACAATTGACTGTGGTGATGGTTCTACATATCTGTGAATATACTAAAAACCATTCAAAAATCTTAACCACCTAGGGAAGATAATTCTCAAAACAGAGGCAGGGGAGAGAGGAGGATGAGTGATATGAATAAGCTTACTGTGCTTTGAAAGGCTGAGTCTGGTTGGAAGAAACTAAGTGTTGAGGTCCAGAAAATGGAGTGGTCAGTCTCTTGTGTTTAAGGGTCAAAGGAGGGAAAGTCCCTGAAGGGGTGTGGTGGGGGGTAGTACAGGGGACAATGTAAATGTCTTGAGAGCCCTGGCTGGGTGGCTCAGTTGGTTGTAGCATCGTCACATGCACCAAAAATTGTGGGTTCGATTCCCCACACACCTAGGTTGCAGATTTGATCCCTGGTTGGGGCACATATGGAAGGGGACCAATTGATATTTCTCTCTCCGCCTCTCCCTTCCTCTCTGTCTAAAAACCAATTAAAAAAAACATCCTTGGGTGAGGATTTAAAAAAATTGAAAGTCTTTGGGGATAGAGGAGGAGCCCTCGGGCACCGCTGAGATCTCCAGGTCTGGAAAAGGTGCAATAATTGTGAGTTTCACAGAGTATGGACATGTGGTCAGCCTGGGTCCAGCACTTCTGAAGCATCAGGATGCTGCAGGGAACCAACCTGTGTAGCTGATGGGGCCAGACACTAAGAACTATGACCTACAGAAGCCCATGTGCCATGAGCTGAGTGCCCTGGGTTGAACAAGTCACTGAGGGGGTGCCACATATAAGCCTGGGATAGGAGCTGGGCCTGGGGAACATCACAGCAGTGAGGCTGACAGCATTGGGCAGCAGCCATGGAAGACTGATGTTCCCTGTGACCCCAGGAGGCAGCAAGTACCACCTCAGCAGTGCCAGCACCAGGTCACAGTCAGCCGGGATCTTCCATCTGGACTGTGTAAGGCCCACAGTGTTCTCAGGCCACCTGGAGGGGTGTAGAAGAGCCCAAAATGTCGATGTTGGATTTCCTGTACACCTGACACATGTGGTCCTGAGACCATCTTAATTGAACTTGGAAAACTAAAAGACTCATGAGGCACTTACACTCTGAAGTTTGTGGAGAAATTCATGCTGGTGACAATGAGAACAGCAAGCCCTAGAAGTTGTGCAGAACCTGGAATTTATGACGTGGTTTTACAAGCATCATCTCATGAGAGGTAGCTGGTGGATATTTTTCTTCTTAGTGAAGCCAAATGAATTGCTCAATCATACATAAAAACTGCTGACACTCTGGCTACAGTCAGGTATTTTGACCCTTATTCCAGTGGACCTCCTATTTATTATGCCATGATGCCTCTCAAAAAAAGGGGGGGTAAACATAGGACACCCAAAACCTTTGGAATTTTCCCTGCCTCTGGTCTGGAAGGGATGATCATAGCCCAGGGCCATATTCCTCAATAGCTGGGGTCAGTTTGGCTCCAGCTGCTTTGCTTGCTTTAGTCCAGGGCACTCGCTAAAAGAAAAGTGTCCTCCGCACAGCTGGGCTCTACAGCTGCTCCTGGCTAAGGCAGGCACAGGCTCAGGCCTGCGGCTGCACCCTCAGTGCCTCCTGGCCAGATCGCATACACCCTGACCAAACTCTGCCACCTCAACCCACCACACCAATCACTTCTGAATTCATCACGTCACGGAGATGTGGCTGCTACACTCTGTTGGGATGTCTCCAACATTACTGCTGTCTTGCACCATGAATTATCGGTGTTGTTGCTATAGGTCCTGTCTTCCTAGCTAGAGTGGGATGCTTCTTGAGGCCAGGGGCCTTGTTTCTCCTGCTTTCAATTTTCAGAGGTGTCCGGTGCATAGAAGGGGCCAGTAAACTGCTTTGAGTGAGTGCTTAATTTTCTTTCTCAAACGCATAGTGGGTGCTCAGTAAATAAACATTTTTTAATTGCCTATTGGCAAATTTGCTATTCTCTAAATCAACTCCTATGCACCCCCTTCCCATGAAAAAAATCAAGATCCTCTGCAACTCTTCCCACACCGACAATCCTATTTCCTCAACCAATAACATGCTGATGACACCTTCTCTTAGAGTTAAGGGCAGGGGCCTTGGGGATAGATTCAATCCTCTCTATCAGTATAGACTGTGTGACCTCAGGCAAACTGCTAGGGTCTGGCTTCCTGCCTGTGAGCTGGCGATGGTGACGATGGTGACGATAACAGAACCTATCATTTAGGGTTGTTATAGGGATGGGGTTACCATAATATGTGCTTAGAACACTGCCTAAAGCACAGATAAATGCGGCCTGTTAAGATTCCAAGCTCTGGCTTGCCGGACTAGATATACTGTCCACTGACGCCATGGGCTGTTCTCAAGTAGATAACAAGCAAATTCTAAAATCACCCGGGAGAAGACGAAAGGAAGATTTAACAATGGGTTTTCTGGGAACATTTCCCTCCCTCTTCAGGATGGGACTTTAATAAGCGACTATTCTGTGACTTAATTGAACTATTAGAATCACAACAGGTTGTGACATGCTTCATCCAATGGCCACTTCACTATCAGCCATCCACTCATTCAATCAACATTGACTTATTCACTTACTCATTTGTTAACAAATATAGGTGATCCTTGAACAATGTGGGGGGGTGCATTAGGGTTGCCAACCACCCACACAATCAAAAGTCCACCCTCATACACACATTCTCAACCGTGGACGGAAAGCATGTACTTATTTAGCATCAACTATGTAGCGGACATACAATAAAATATAACTGGAATTTTCATTATACATGTTTCATCCTCCAGGATTCCAAGTTGATACATTTCCTAATAGTTTATACCGCAATCATTTACGGTCAATAGACAAGACAATGAGTAAAATATGTAGAATTTTTAGATAGTGATATGTGCTAAGAAGAGAAAATAAAGCAGAAAAGGGAGTACGGAATGTCAGGGGATGAACACGGAAACTCTAGATAAGCTGGACAGGGAATAAAAATCTATATTAGTCAAGGTTCTCCAGACAAAGAGAACCAACAAGATGGAGAAAGAAAAAATGAGAGACAGAGAGATTTTAAGGAACTAACTCACATGAGTGTGGCAAGTCAAGTCTCACGTCTGCAGGGCAGGTCACGCTGAAGACCCAGGGAAAAGTTGATGTTGCCGTCTTGAGTCCAAAGGCAGTCTGGAGGCAGAACTTCTTCCTGGGCAGAACCTCAGTCTTTTTCACTTAAGGCCTTCAATTGATTGAATGAGGCCCACCCGATTAGAGGAGGTCAAGGAGGACACATGACCTCCAGTTGACCCTCAAGCTGGACGGGGCACTTAAAGGCTCCTCACCTCCTCCCCTGTCCTTGGAATGTATGTTCTGTCTGCTGTTCCCACACTAGGAACCTGTTTCAAGGACGCAGCCTCAAGAGAGTAATGTGTTGCTGAGACCATCTGGGCTGAATATGTGACTGAGCCCTGTTAAGGCCTCTATATAAACTTGTAAGATTCTGGCGGGCGGGTGCAGAGAGCTAATCGTCCTGTGGCACCCAAGACAAATATATGTAAGTTCCCTTGCTTATTAAACCTGCCACCTACCAATCTGGAGAGGTCTGCCTCTTCCTTCGGTCTCTCCTTCCCCTCCGTCTACGGGAGCCAATTTGTGAACCAACACACCCACATTATGGAGAGTTATCTGCTTTGCTCAAGTCTACTAAGAAAGAGGCTTTTGAGAAAAAAAACATTTCAGAAAGTGAGAGAGCGAGCTATGCAAATAAGTATCTGGGAAGGAGAAATCCGGGTAGTGTGAGAAGTACAAGGGCTTTGAAATGGGAGTGTGCCAGGCACGCTGCTGCAGTCATGTGAGCGAGGGGGAGAGGAGTGGGGAAGGGGGTCAGAATTCGAGGGGGCAGAGCATGTCGGCCTTGCGGGTCTTCGTAAGGACGTGGGTCTTATGCTGAATAAAAAGGAGGGGAGGTTTCAACAGGGAAACGATATGATCTGATATAGCTTTTAACAAAATTACTGGCTGCTGTGTTGAGAATTGGACTGCAGGTGGGCAAAAAGAGAAGCAAAGAGACAACTTGGGAGGCTATTTCCATGATCCAGGTGAGAGACAACGGGGGCCTGGATCAGCGTGGTGGCAGTCAGGGGCAGGGAGTAAGATCAAGGAGAAGTCGTTGCTATCTGTACATAGTTTGAAGATGGAGCCAGGAAGATTTGCTCACAGACTGGAGATTGGTTGTGAGAGAAAGAGAGGAATCAAGGATGACACTGAGGTTTTTGGCTTGAACCAACAGGGCTGCCATTAATTGAGGTGCTCAAGTTTGCAGGAGTGCTTTGGAGTGAGGTCAGTATACATCAAAGACACCATTCGGGATGGATAAGTGGGGGTGCTAACACATATTCTAAGTGGAGGTGCCAAGCAGGCAGTTGGATGTACAGGTTCGGAGTCTGGGAGCGAGATTTGGGCTAGAGATATAAATTGGAGAGTCCCCAGCATGCAGATGGCATTCAAAGCTCTGAGACATTAAATGACCTCACGCAGAAAGTGAGAGTAGACACACAGAGGAGCACTTTACCACTTGGAAGTTAGAAAGATGAGGAGAAGCCAGCAAACAGGAAGACAAAGAGGAGAGTAGGGTATTGCGGGAGCCAAGGAAGAAGGTGTTTGAAGGAGAAAGTGACCAACGTGTCCAATGATTCTACTACTGAGGACTGAGAAGTGATCACTGGACTTAGCAATGTAGGGGGCATTTGTGACTTGGGCACTTTTGGTAGTGGGATGGGGACAAAACCTGACAGGGTGGACTCATGGGGGAATAGAAGCAGAGAACTTGGAGATGGTGAACAGAAGCAACTCTACTATTTAATATAGTAGAACTAGCAGCCCATGTGTTTGCAGATGAGGATAATCCAGTAAACAGGAGAAAGTTGGTGAGGCGGTAGAGAGAGGGGGGAACGCCACAGCCAGGCCAGAAGCATAAAGGAGCCACTTTGTCGGACAGAAAGAAGAATATGTGGGTGCAGATGCAGGAAGGAGGGTAGCTGTAGTGCTGGGAACTGGTGCAAGTTCTCTTGTAATTCTTTCCATTTTCTTAGTGAAGGAAGAAGCAAAGTCAAGCTCAGCTGAGACAGTGAAGTTAAGGGGAGGAGAGGTTGAAAGTTTGAGGACAAAGTTTTTTTAAAAATCGCAGTGCCGAATCGTGCTTGAATTTCTATGAGTTGGGGGCAAAGTCACAAAACAGATAATTAGAGCACAAAACAGATAATGCCTGCAGTGAGGCGTGGGGTCCTATTAAGCTCAGTGTACACGGCAGGGAGGGAAGAGGAGAACGAAAAAGACCCCAGGATGCCTGCTGTGGGACAGCAGGTAACCCTATCCTGCGCATTGGGTAGGAACTGGGGATACCAGTCATCCACCATGTTGGCCAGTGTTGCATCCCGTTGTGAGGTCTATCAGTGTCTCCAGAAAGCAGCAGATGAGCGCCCCCTCCATCCTGCCCATTTTTCCCCTTCGAATTGGGTCAAGCAGGCCTTCCCTCCCTCCCCACCCACCTCTGATGACCGGTCCCACTCCTGTATGGACACAGGTGAACAGGCAGTGGGTCGGGGGACTGCTGTGAGGAAGGAGAAAAGAGAGCCCCTTCTAACCCCTACGCTCCAAGGAGCCCCTCGTGGGCAAAGGCAGCCGTCTCAAGTGCGGCCCTGGAAGCAGCAGCAAAGGTTTCACCTGGGAAATCGTTAGAAAAGTAAATTCTCGGGCCCCCTCCGAGACCTACCTACCATATCAGAGCCTCCGAGCGAAGGGCCCGGCAAGCTGTGCTTTAACCCGGTCATTCTGTGTGCAGGGAAGTTTGAGAACCGCTGTTTGGAGGCAACCTGGGAAAGTTTCTATCTGCTCTTATCCAGGAGTGCCACCTATTGGGCAAGCTCCCCAGGTGCTGGGCGGTTAATACAATGTGAAAAACAAAAAGGAATTTCCTTTTATTTTTGTGTATTTAAACAACTTTATAAACCCAAAACATAAGGCAACTTTCTTATGGCCCTTCACATTATGCAAACACTAATTTTACATGGCTGTAATGAATATATTGAGACTCATATTTTTTCAAAAACATGTTGTGCCCACTCACCATGTATTAGCCTAGTAGAACATATAGTCAATATTTTTGCTGTAAAATTCCATTATAATAAAATTACAGTCACAATGATCACATTTTTCAATGTAAACTGGACACACGGTCTGGCCAAGCATAAACAAACAGATGGAGACAATGTGACCTAATATTTGGAATTAATACCATCCTGGGAAATCTTAGATTGTTATGGTATCAAAAATCAGTCCATCAATCCGTGATTTTAGATGCTTGAGCTATTTACAGTTTTCAGTAGTTATAAATAATAAAGTGATAAGTACCTTTGCACAATAGGCTGGGTAGGGTTTGGGTTTTTTTATTTTGTTTTTGTTTTTAGGTATTTCTTTGGGATTAAAAGAAATTGCTAAAGTAAAACTTCTAGCCCAAAAGCTCTGACAATGTGACAGCATTATTTAAAGTAAGTTAATCAAAAAACTAGAAATAATCTAAATGTGTGAACAAAAGAATCGGTAAGTTACAGTACAGTCATCACAAGTGCTATTCTGCAGGCATCACAAATTGTGTTCACAAGCTTAAAACAACCCATTGTCAGGGAGTTTTGTCAAGGCTGTGGCTTCGCAGCATCTTTGGAACACCGTCCTATGTTGGTCCTGCCTCAGTGATAAAAGACAGAAAATTTGCTTTGTCAGACAGGTTCACACATGGCCTAGAGTTCATCCATCAGATATAACAAGGTAAGACTCTGATTCAAGAGTGAGTCATGCTAATAAGAAGCAGGAAACACGTGGAATCCACTTTCTGGTGAGGGTGTCATTGGCTTCGAGCACATTCCAAGGTTCTAGTATCCGGTCCTCCAGCATCCAAGGTGCAAGCTGTAGGTCTGTGTCCAGTCGTCTTCACCTGGAGGTGTGGTTTGTGGTTTGACCATTACACCTGGCTGAGTGACCTTTCAGCCCACCACTCCAGTCCTCTCAGAGGTCTGTGAACCATCTAATTTTCTTTAGTATTATGTGCTTCCTGCTTATGTGCTTGTTCTAGTACTTTTGCTGAGGAACAAATCGGTGGTGATGGAAGTCAGAGGAATGGTTACCTGTAGGGAATGGAGAGCACGAATACTGACTGAGAAGAGACACAAAGAACTTCTGGAAGGCCGGGCACGATCTACGCTATGATGTGGGTGGTGATTTCATGACTGTATACATATGTAAAAGTTAATCAAGGTATATAGTATATTAATGCCCTTTAAGTACTTTATTTCATTCCTCAATAAAAAGTAGAAATATAATTCCTTGTCTGTTTAAAGTAGCTACTGGTTTCTGTTAGTACAACTAACACCTTCACCTGAGGAAGACGGTGGCCAGCTCCTCTGGAAATTAAGCCCACTGGAAACCCATCTCCACTCGGGATGCACACAGGAGAATTTTCCTACAGGACAGATGTCAACAATTGAGCATTATAACACTAAAATGTTAAAAGCCAAGGAATAAAACAATGCAGCTTTTGAAGATATGGGTGAATGCAGGCTGTACACAGTTGAAGGATGAATCAAGAACCTGAAAGGTTACATTAAGAAACTTTCCCAGAACACAGCACAAAGAGATAAAGGGATGAAAAGAATGAAAAGAATTGTAAAAACACACTGAGGAAAGATTCAGTAGTTACAAGATTCCTCTAAAAGTAATTTTCAATGGGAGATAAAGCAATATTCAAAAAACAAAAAAGTCACAGTCAAGAAATTCCCAGAACGTAAAACCAAGTCTTAGATAGTGACCTCTGAGTGCTAATCTGTACTTTAAAAAAAACACATTTAAATACTGTTTTCAAAACAAGAAAGATAAAGAACTACCTAAAAACTACCAGAACAAAAGCAGCTGAAAAAAAAAAAATGAGAAGGGGATTGATGTAAAAGTTCTTGTCAGGAAAATGGTTGCAAAAATATTGATAATTGTTAAAACGAAGTGATATGTACATAGGGATTCATTGTATTATTCCCTATACTTTTCTGTAAGATTAAACTTTTTCATAATAAACACTTTTCTGTTTCTCTTTCTGTTTTTGTTTTTTCGGGATGCAAGAAGATAATCGAGTAACATCAACAAAGTGCTGAGGGAAAATATCTTTGAACTTTGAATTCTATACCCATTCATGTTGTCAAAGGGTGAGGGCAAAATAAAGACACTTTCCAATTATAAGGACTCAGAAATGTTAACGAAGCAGATGCTCCAAATGAACTTCAACAAGGAGAAAAATGAAACTAAAAGGAGTAATGGGATACAACAAGCAATGGAGGGCAAAGAAATCAAGCAAAATATGTGATGACTCTACATTATTGTTGCTTCTAAAGATTATGATCTTTAAGACCAAACTGTGACTGAAATTCACGCTCCATCAACGTGGAAGTGGTAGGAGAGGGACCAAGGGTGGAGTTCAGGGGCACAAAAGTTTCTAAGGGTCTAATTTGGCCCAGGTTGGTTATACGGAAAGTAAATGACCTTTAAAGGAGCGCTCCTCTCAACCTGTACTCTGTACACAAATTACCTGGGATTTTGTTAAAGAGCAGTTTCGGATTCAGCCGGAGATTCTACATTGAAAAGCATATTCCGCAGAAGGCACTTGGAGCGACCAGGTTTTCAACTATATCATACTTAAGAGCTGTGTTGACTCGGAGGGAATATATGGTCCATTTCCCTCACTCTGTTTCCAAAATGTAAAAATGATAGAGACAGAGACTCAGGAAATACTCAGGGACATGATTTTTAAAATCAGGGGCCAGAAAAGGAGTGGAAACCCATAGCAGCAAGTGCAAGCTTAACATGTGGGCCCATAGAGACCAGGAAGGATGAGGCCCAGACAGCAAAGTCTGAAGTTTCTTTTTTGTTTTGTTTTCACTTCTTGCTTTTAATTTTCCTTTCATTTTTAGCGAGGTATAACTGAAAAACAGCCCTGTATGAGTTGAAGGTGTCCAGCATAATGACTTGCCTTATGTTTATAGTGAAATGATTGCCACAGTTAAGTTTACTTACCATCCATCATCTCATAGAGATACCTAAAAATAAAAAGTGTTTTTCCCTTGTGATGAGAACTTTTAGCATCTACTTTCCTAACAATTTTCAAAGATACCACGTGGCAGTGTTAACTATAGTCACCATATTGTACATCACATCCACAGAACCTACTTATCTTATAACTGGAAGTCTGTACCTTTTGACTATAAGTCTGGAATTTCAATTCCAGCCACTGGATAATGAACCTCCAAACCCCACCTCACCCCCGTTCCCAGTGGGGAAAGCTAAAGCACTGAGTTCATGCTCTGCCAGCTGTATCTGAAGGCTGAACAGGTCCTATCTACCTGGGAGTGGAGCTAGAAACAAAAGGCTTGCATGCTACAGAGCAAGAAAGCAGAGATTTGCATACCAGCCACCATGCCTACGTGAGCTCCTGGTTTGGCACGGTGACATGCCCACAGGCAAAAGCCATGAACCATTTTGTCCTCCACAAACAATCGTAAAACCAGTTCCAGAGACAGTGAGTGGGAGAGAAAAAAAAAACCTCCATAAAGATAAGCATTCAAAAAATGACAGCTACAAAAGCCACGGGTGAACCCTGACAGTACCAAAAAAAAAAAAAAAGCCAACATATGAAAGGAGTCACATAGAATAAAGTAGAACTAATAGAACAATCTGGAAAGGATTTTTAAATAAATGTATTTAAAATAACAAACAAAAGCAGGTGGCTATGAATCAAGAACAGATGAAAATCTTGGAATCGTTTTTTAAAAACACTGAAACAATTTTTAGATGGTGTATTAGTCAAGGTCCAGTCAAGAAAAGAAAAATCTCTTTAGATATTTTCAACAAGAGGAAGTTAGTACAAGGAATTTATTACATAGGTGATAGAGGAACCGAAAGGACAAGGGAGGGCAGTAAGGTATCTCAGAGATTAAAAATGGCAGGAAGTTGCCACCACCCCCATGGCCGAAGGGACAACAGGCCGAGGTTGTTATCAGGCTCCAGCATTTAGAGCCACCTGGTCGGAACTAGACATGGAGGCACAGAGGAGACAGTCACTTCCAGAAACATTGCTCAAAGCCAGGACACAGGGGGACAAATACCCTAGTTTCTCCGCTCTGTCTCCCTCAGGTCATCTGCCAATACCTCCCTTTGGCCAAACTACCCACAAAGGATCATAGGATATATATTTCCTTGCCATATGGAAGAGAGTGGGGTAGGGAATGAATCTGAGAACACACTGACAAATGCCCAACATAATGAGCTAAACAAGAGAATGGGCAGAAAAAAGCGAATTAGTGATTTAGAAAACAGAACTTCTGAAATCACTCAGAGGTAGCACAGTCATAAAAAGATTTAAAATATGAAAAAGTAATTAAGGGCTGGGGGGATAGATTGAGAAGCACTAAAACATGTTTAATAAAAGTTCCAGAGAGTGAAACTAGAAAGAACCAAGGAGTAGCAATATTTAAGGAGATAATGCCTAAGAATTTTCCAGAACTATAGAAAGAGAGAGTCCCTAGAATGAAAAACCTATTTCCAAGAAATAAGCTGTATTGTTTGGACAAAACATCCCACTGAAAACAAATAAAAATATGGATTCATTTTTAAAAAATCTTAAGAGCATTCAGAAGCTAATGAGAGAGTAAGGGAATGCCAGGCCAAGGGAAGGCGGGAGCCATGTTTGCTCCGGCAGCGCATGCACTAAAACTGGAAAAAGCAAGAGCCTACAGAACAAAACCCTTTCAGAGCCCAGAATCAATTTTATCCCAAGGGATTTGCTAATAAGGAACACTTGTGCTTCGATTTTAGTGGCTTAATGGGAAATTTTGAACATAGAACAATGCCAGGGCCTGCCCAAGGTAAAGTACAGGCAGACCCCGGAAATATTGCGGGTTACGTTCCAGACCCTTTGATAAACCATCGCAATAAAACGGGTCGTAACCTTTCTGCTGGAGGAGGGTCTTGCCTTTGACTTGAAAAAACACAACGTCTGTAAAGCGCAATAAAGCAAAACACAGTAAAATAAGGGATGCCTGTAATCGGAGCCCTTTCCCATGTTAAGCTGGGACCTCACTGGCGTGGTGATATTTAGAGCAGAGGGGAAAAAGAGGGAAGGAGAAATCCTTCCCTGTGAAGTTGTGACCATGAACTTGCAGCTCAGGTTCACACTGCCCGAGTAGTTCTGGGAAATGAGAGCTGTGTACCTGCTTTAAAGTGGTTCCAGATTGGGACTAACCCCAAGAAAAAGCAAAGGCAAAACTTCTTTGGGGAAAAGCAGCTTCGTCCTAGGCTTCAGTGAATCTGCAAAATAATTTTTCAAGTACAGTCATCAGTATAAAGAAAAAAATAACCAAATATATAGGAGAATAAGTCACCATGAGCTGAACCAGCTGAAACAACAGACTGCCCAGTCAGACTTACCAAAAGTGCAGATAGAGATTAATGCTTACTTTATTGAAAGAAATAAAATATCTACAAGGAGGGAAAAGTATAAAAAGTCACCCTTCTTGCCCTGGTTGCTGTGGCTCAATTGGTTCACCGTCATCCATGCACCAAAAGGTTGGGGGTTTGATTCCAGGTCAGGGCACATATGTAGGTTGCGAGTTCAATCCCTGGTCCCGGAACATGCAGGAGGCAACCAATTGATGCTTCTCTCTGGTTTTGATGTTTCTCTCTCTCCCTTCCTCTCTCTCTAAAAGCAATGAAAAAAATGTCCTTGGGTAAGGATGCAAAAAAATTATTTTTAAGGGACCCTTCTTGGTTTCCAATACCAGCCTCCAATAAAAGGAATCAGGGCTCCTTGGAGAAGAGGTTGTTTCTAGGAGTGGGGCAGGAAAAATACAATATGAACCTGGGGCATCTTGCAGTGCCAGAAAGTAAGAAAACGCTCAAAAGAACAAAACCACGGGAGTATCACAAAGGAACACAGGAGAAAACCCAAAGGAGCTGCCAATGGCCAAAGCTGGAACAGTTTGGGCAAGAAAAACAAATCAAATAATGTAGTGCTGACCTATAACCTAAAGTTATATTTATAAAATAAATATTCATGAGTCCACACTGATATCCATGTATAAAATAGCCAATATTTATTTCTAAAATAAATATCTGTGGGTCCATACTGATAAAAATTGAAAAAATTTTAATTTTTCAACAGAACCACTCAGAAGAAACAGATTTTCAAAGTGTTGAGAGTAAATAACTGCCTATCCTGAATTATATATTTAATGAAAATATCCTTCAAAATGAAGGTGAAAGAAGAATATTTTCGGACCCCAGACTGACGGAATACATCACCAGCAGAATTGCCTTAAAGGAAATACTACTAACGGGTGTCCTTCGGGCGGAAGGAAAGTGATCCCAGATGGAAGTTTGGACTTGCAGGAAGGAATGAAGAGCAAGGAAAGTAAACACGTGGGCAGTTCTAAATTAATATCGACTGTGCATTATGATAATAATGTTTTGAGAGGCTTGATACACACAACTACAATGGCGTATACATCAGGAAGGGGGTATAAATGGAATCTTCTAAGGTCTTTGCATGGTCCTGGAAGTAGGCAAAAATACCAGTTAACATCAGACTTTATTTAATAAGTCAGAGATACACGTTTAATCTCTGTTACAGTGAGGGCCCAGCAATTTTACTCCTGGGTATCTGCCCAAGAGAAATGTGAGCACTGAACACGTGCACCGAAAGAGAAGTGCAAAAATGTTCCCAGCAGCAGAATTTGAGATAGCCCCAGATGTTAACAGGGAATGGATAAATAAATTGAAGTATATCCACCCAATGGAATGACACAGAACCAAGTTGTTGCAGTCTCTAACCGGAGTAGCCTGACCATCTTTCCCAGCACAGCCACTGGAATGAATGGATTAATTTGTTTCAGTCCGTTTAGGATTAAAAGATTAAAAGTTCCAGAAGACTGAGTCACCCTCACATACTTTAGGCAACATGCTGATACTTTGGCTCTACTGCAAAGATTAGAGGAAGAATCTGGCAGATGGAGCCTTCAGGGGCCTCTTTAGTTTCTCTAGCAGGAGTTCTGCCAGATCATCAATTTATCATTCCACCAGGATTGTACGCACCTAGGGAATTGCCCAGAAGTAATCATGCTTGCTCTTAGGAAAGCCAAATGACTGTTGGGTGGTACCCCCCTTGCCTCACACAACAGTCCATCCCTTTGGTCGCTCATTATTCACATAACCCGTCTTCCCATGTATACACTTTCCAAAATTCTGTTATCTAAAATAATGTGATTTTTTCCGCCTTACAACATAAAATGTATTCACTCTTCCCAAAAAGAGGCACACCAAAGTCTCCTAAGTTTCTGTGTGCAGCTGCAAGATAGAGATCTTTGGATCAGATCTGTTTCTTTTCAAATTCCATCACAATTCTGTAACATACAGTCTCAATAAGTTTCTCTGCCTTCATCTATATTGAGTAAGGAGTCAGTCAAAAGCATGAGAAATTCTTTAAAATATATAAGGATACATATTTAGCAGGGAAGGGAATTTGAGGATCATCTATAATCTTTGTTTTTGCAACCAGCCGTGAGGTTTGCCTCCTCCTCCGGTGTACAATCCTAACGCCTCTAGCCTTGCTGCAGGAGGGGTCCCAAACCTTAATCCCTGAGTGTCTATGCCCTTTGTCAGTTGTGCCTGCTTAGGCGTTCTGTAGTCTTCCGTTTACATGCCCAGTCTTCCCTGGGCACGTAATTTTACCCAGGGAAGCCCTCTGACTTCCATCCACCCACTGCCCTGCCCCCATCGGGTGGCAGCAACCCAGCTTGCATTGATAGAGGCAATGAACTAAGCCAATATCATAACCCCCTTGTTTTTGGCTTCACACAGTAGTATCAGGGAGAGGCCAGCTACCTGTGTACTGGATAACCCCAGTGGCTCTCTAGATTACTGTCCTTGCTGAAACCAGTGGCTCTTCCTCATCCCAAAGAGAGAGGTTCTACGTGACCTCAGTTTCTCACATGCTGTCCTAGTCCTGGAGGCAACGGCAGCTGATTTTCTCAGAACTGGTGTGCGACTCCGACGGGTAGCTGGCATCCAAGGTCAGGTCCACCCCCGCCGCCGCTACACACGCACGCACACCCCTGCTCTCACAGGAGCCCTATAAAAAGGGACAAAACCTGCCACTAAAAACCCATGAAAAGATTTTCAACCTCACTAATAGCCAGGGCAATACAAACTTAAATGAGAAACCATTTTTCACCCACGAGACTGGAACTTAGGACATTTTGGCAAGACTTAGGGCAAACGGGCACTTTGTGTACTTCAAGAGGCACAGACATTTTGTCAAGCCATTTGGCAGGGTCAGTCACTAAGACTAAAAATGCACATATTCTATGACCCAGCATCTCCCTTCTCAGGCATCTGCCCCAGAAAACACACTATAGTGAAAATCTGGGGGGAAACCTAAAGGCCATGATGTGGGAGAGAGATGCAAAATGTGGGATTTCGTTTCATAGCCAAGAGTGAACTAGAGCCACATGTATCAACACAGATTTCAAAACTGGTGAGATGGCTGAGTGAAAAAAAAAAAGCAAGGAGGAGTGAAAAAAGTGAATGATATTGCAAGAGGGTATTATTTTTGCAAAAACAACCATATGCATGTTTATGTAATTTTTTTTAAGTTCTGGAAAGATTTACTCCAAACTCACAATCAAGAGTGGGGAGGTGGGGAGGAGAGGGACCCAGATCAGGTTCCTGTCCCAGAAGACTTTAGCTTTATCTACAGTGCCCTTATTTTTACCTGGGGAATGCATTCATGTTTTACTCTTACATTTGAAAATTAATAGTAAAAATAATGCATGTTACATTGGAAAGCAGATGTACCTTAAAATGCTCACTCATCCTGGTGTATAGTAAAGGCCTGCCTTTTGTGACATCTTTGCAAAACTATGGTCCGAGTGGTCCCAGAAGCTTCCAGAAGTACCCCCCTGGTGACACAAGGTCTAACAGGCTAACCAGACAGGCACAGGAGGAAGTCTTTATGAGGTTTATTAAGCCAAATTCAAACAGGAAACTTCCGAAGCTTTTGATAGCCGTCAAAATAGTGAGCCAGCTTTGGCCCTTGAATTAGTTACCTACTGCTGCCTAACAAATTATCCCAGGACCTAATGGCTCAAAACAACATTTATTCTCTCACGGTTTCTGTGGGTCAAGAACTCTCACAGGCCGTAATCGAAGTGTCAGCCCGGGCTGCAGTTTCATCTGAAGGCTCCACGGGGGAAGGACCTGCTTTCAAGCTCACTCAAAGGTTGTTGGCAGGCCTGGGTCTCTCACAAGCTGTTGGACTGAGGATCTAGGTTCCAACGAGTGCCTCAGTTTCTCACTGGTGGTTAGCAAGAGGCTGCCCTCAGTTCTTTGCCACCTGGGCCTCTCCATGCTGTAACTCACAGAGTGGCAGCTGGCTTTGTCACAACCAGCAAGCAAGAGGCACCAGAGAGAGATGCTTTGTTACCAAGACAGAGGTCACAGTCTTTTGCAACCCAGTCTCAAAAGGGACATCCCGTCACTTTGGTTTTTGTTTCTTGACTAGAAGCAAGTGACTGATGCCACACACACTCAAGGAGAGCATCGTCGGGGTCCAGTTCAGAATTGCTACCACAGCCCCGCGGGGATTCTAGGTTCTGTTCACGTTATGTTCAAATGGGGCACGTGGGGGCAGGGGAGGGGGTGCTCCAGGAATGGAGGAAATGGTTCCCAAAAGACTGCTGGAAGAGAACTCCCGGCGTTGTTAGAGTCAATATTAGTAAATCCAGTAGATGGCACCCTTCACTGTGAACTGGTACCCATTCCCTTGAGAACAGCACCTTCTGACTTGGCCTACCGTGGGAATAAAGAGACTTAAAGCAGCCAGTCTAATATTCTTCTTAATAGGAAATTCTCACATATGCCATTTAATGAGTAATTTTCAAAGAAAAACAACACAATTACAAGTGATTTCTGTGATTTCCTTTTTAAAATTTTGTTGCAGATTTTGACATGTATGGTGGCAAATTATATCATAGCAATGTGTAAAAGTTTTTACATGTAAGCAAGGATCTGGGTATTACTAAGAAAGCAGTCATTTTATTTTGTTTGTTTCTTTTATTTCTTAGTTGAACTTCAGAGAGAGAGGGAAACATGAATTTGTTGTTCTACTTATGTATGCATTCACTGGTTGAGTCTTGTCTGTGCCTGACTGGGGATCAAACCCACAACCTTGACGTATGGGGACAACACCCTAACCAACTGAGCTACTTGGCCAGAGCATGAGAGCAGTCATTCTAAATTAAGATCACCTAAAGTCAGCGTCACAACTGACAAATTCAACATGTGGCCATTTGTGCCTAACAAAAATGGCCATACCATCAATTAGCTTTTAAACTTTTCTTCATATGGTTAAAATCTCTGGGTTGTTATAAATATGATGGGTCATCTAGCAGTGTTTTTCAACATATGGTATGTGACTTATTAGTGTATCGGAAAGGGACATTCCCACGGGGTTGAACAATGTTCTGGGTGATTAATTTAAAGACTACATGTGGAGTGTTCTCTCTCTTTCTTTCTCTCTCTTTCAATCTCTCTCTCTCTCCACTCCCCCCCGCCCACACTTTCATCCCTTGTTCTCCAGGGGCTCATGCTAAGCAGTGGACAGCAGAAACATGTACTCTCTGCTTAAAACTGACCATGAAGCCAGCAATCCCCAACAGAGAGAGAGGCAGCCAAACATTCCCCACTCTGCTCCAGCCCCATAATCCCCCCAACGAGCTCCAAAATCAGAGCCAGCATCCCAGCCATACAAGCAGGAAGTTTCACACACAAACACGAGCATGCAAAACTCACAGACTATCTGAGGAAATTCACTGTCATGAAAGATAGGCTCCAAGCTCAACCAACACAAAAAATACCCGAGTTGCCTCTGGTATTTATGAACAGATAGTTGTGTGTGTGTGTGTGTGTGTGTGTGTGTGCGTGTGCATGTGTTTCCACCCTGCCTTGAGGAATTTGAAATATCACAAGGCTCAGGTAACAGGAGGAGGCTTTTTTAAAAAAAATGTACTTAAGCCCTGGCTGGTATGGCTCAGTTGGTTGGGTGTCATCCTGCAAAGCAAAAGGTCACGGGTTCAGTTCTAGTCAGGACACATGCCTGGGTTGAGGGTTTGATCCCCAGTTGGGGCACATACAAGAGGCAGCCATTCAATGTTTCCCTTTCACATCGATGCTTCTCTTCCTCTCTTTCTCCCTCCCTTCCCTGCTATCTAAAAATAAATAAATAAATAAGTAAATTTTTTTTTTAATGTACTTAAAAACTGAGGAGACATGAATTCTTTCAATAATTTGGTTCAAAATGTACACCAACATAAAGTTACCCTCCACAGAAATGTCTGATTGCTTTGTAACTACTTCTCCCACGGCTCACAGCACCGTTGTGAACTGTCCCACTGCCCACATCCACCTTTGGGATCTGAAGCTTTTCCTCCCCCATCGAAAAGGGGGACTGGATGGAGTGCAATGAAACTGACAGCCCATGACAGAGGTAATAAAAAGATCAAGGAATATGGGGAAAGGGCAAAGACGTTGGAAATGGTTCAAGGATGTTGCTCTCCATTAGCAGAAGGACTGGACACGGGAGCACAAGATGAGTTGAATGGATGAGGACAACATGCCAAGTTGCTGTTTAGACTACATATGGTTTAGATTATGAAGTAAGGAGCCAATGTTGTGTGATTGCTTGGCTGAAGATTCGAGTATGCTACATCTTTTACCTCTCCAATCACAAATCTTTGCTTTCTCCTCATTAGAAGACAGAGAGGAAAAGGTCACGCATGGAGTGGTTATTGACCATCCTATCCCATCCCCAGTAGAGCAGGGGGCATAGGGCCTGGCCGACATTTTTGGGCACCATAAGCCATCTTTGGGTTGTTTTTTTTTTTTAAGATTTTATTTATTTATTTTTAGACAGAGGGGAAGGGAGGGAGAGAAATATCACTGTGTGGTTGCCTCTCACACGCCCCCTACTGGGGACCTGGCCCGCAACCCAGGCAGGTGCCCTGACTGGACATCGAACCAGCGACCCTTTGGTTCGCAGGCCAGCGCTCAATCCATTGAGCCACGCCAGCCAGGGTCATCTTTGGGTTTTAAAGTACAATATTCAGCTGGACTTCAGAGTAAAACTTCTGTGTTAAACTTGAACAAGAAAACATTTTCACTATGTGTGTCAGACTATTGGAACAATGATGTTAAAGAACAGGAGTTGCCCAGTCCCAAGCCGTAACAGATCTGCCCTTCACCCAGAGAGCTCGAAAGAGGGACCTTGGGAGGTCTGAAGTCAGGGTGGCAAATTTGGGGAAGAATATGCTTTTAGAACTGTATATATTGGAGAGAAAACCAAATACATGTGGCATTATGTAAGTCTACCAAATTGAGAAAGTCTGGAGTTGTAAATCAGATGTCATTTAAAACATAACCTCCACAGATATCTAGTTTCTTAAGATATTAAAGTTGTTCCTGAATGGGGACAAAGGTATGGTGACCAACGTGCCTGCATTCACTCAGGACCCTAGGCCCCCTTCTCCAAGAGCCATCGGCCCCCCGGGACTTGGCTTGGAAATCACTGGTGTGGAATACTTGCTACCAGAAACATGATCAAGTAATAAGAAGACTCTTTTAAGGTACCAGCTGAAAAGAGTCTTATCTGTGATTAGAGATGCCAATGAAAGGGGACAAGGGTGGAAACTGTAAGAATGGAGCATGAACCTTCAATACAGACCACTGGCGGTATCATGGCAACTCAGAGTCCTCACCAGGACTGTGAAAGTGATGACGACTCATAGGAAGAGTTGGATTTAACTGCGTATGCAAGAAGGCGCCACTGGTGTTTTGGGCCACAGTTCTGGACCTATGGTCCAAAAATACTCAGTAGCCATCCGGATTGTAATGGGTGGAGTGACTGGCTCGTGCGCAGGATTTTTATTCCAGAAAGCTGGAAAACTTGCAGCAACTGCAATAGGTGGGCGCTTTCTTCTCCTTCGGATTGCTAGTCACAGTGTCGTGTACAGATTGCTATGTACAGGTGTACTGGAAGAAAGTTGAAAAAGGTGTAAACAGAGCAAAAAGATAGATGAAGAAAGGAGCAACTAAGGCAGCACCTGAAATCAACAACATAGTTGAAGAGGCAGCAGAATTTGTCAAACAGAATATTGTGACACCCGGTGGATCTGGGGGAGGCTTTTTGTAGGCCTTGCATTTTAAGGATATAAATGTCCTACCACAGTGGAGTCACCTCTGAGAAAAGAAGTGGTGGTGACAAGGGGACCTCTCAACATTACATGCCACCAGACTCTCCAGGGCGACGAGAAACAGAGCTGGATGATATCAAACTCACAACTTCGCGTTTTGCCATCTGAAGTTCGGCAAACTAGTATCCTCTGTACAACAACCTATGCGGTATGTGTACAATAGTATTCCTGAGCAAAAGATGGCTTTCATTTATTTAAAGCAGATGTTCTTCACTCTGCTTTATAGTATAGTGCCAATAATTAAACATTCATATTACAGCTTCAACATTAGGGCTGACTTTTTTTTTAAAGATATGTTTGCAATAAACTAAAGAACTGCAGTGCTCTTTCATGGGATGATTTAGAAATAGAAATATTAAAGATATTAAACAAATATAATACCAATTTTAGGGGGGTTTTCCCTGCAATTCTTACTTTGCTTATATAATAACTGTAGTAAACAGTTTCAAGGAAGTTTCTTCTAAGGAAATATTACATTTAAAGCCTTTTTTCATTTTTTGATGTCTGTAGTTGTAAAAATATATGTGTGTGTGTGTGTGTGTGTGTGTGTGTGCGCGTGTGTGTATAAAAGAATGGAGCATCAATTAAATGACTCCCATGTCAGGGTTGTTCACGGGCCTAAGTCACCAAATTGCTTGATTCTGAGTGCTGCCCCATAGCCTTAGGCAGAATAGTAGAATGGACAATGGCTGCAATTCTTATGCCCAGTTTATTGTCACATGTTGGTGAGAAGGGGGAAAGGCCACTACCTACCTCTTCAGGTTGGAACAACTATGACAGCAGCCATCTCCTGGGGGAGGAGCAGCAATGCTAGAGGGCCAGAAGCACCAACCTTCCCTCGCTGTGTTCAGTTTCTAAGGCAGAAAGATGCTTGTTCATGTTGCACCTCCTGGGTTTTCCTTTCTTGTGGAGAATCCACAAGGAATGTACAGGAGATAAAAAAAATATGTAAAGAACATAGAGATTCCACACTGGAAAAAGAACAGCAAATAGGGAGAATACAGAAGAGACTGTAGCCTTGGCTGGTGTGGCTCAGTGGATTGAGCGCCGGCCTGAGAAACAAAGGGTCACCGGGTCGATTCCCCAGTCAGGGCACATGCCTGGGTTGCGGGCCAGGTCCCCAGTAGGGGGCACGCGAGAGGCAATCACACATTGATGTTTCTCTCCCTCTCTTTCTCCTTTCCTTCCCCTCTTTCTAAAAGTAAATAAATAAAATCTTTCTAAAAAGAAGAAGCTGTATAGCCTAGAGAGTCGAGGGGATTTGTGAGAGTGTTGGAAGTGATAGAGGGAGAGATTTTCAGAGATCTGTTACCAGCAGTGTAAAGTGTACTAGGGAAGCAACAGTAGGGAGAAGGAATAGTTAAGATCACTAGATAGGCATTAAAAATGCATTTCCTCTTTGGTTTTTCTCAAGAGACCAAGCAGAGCTGTAAATTACTCATCGTGGATGTTGGCTGCTGACCTAGATTTCTTTGGATGAATGCCTTGCAGTAACTGGATCACATAAAGCTCTGACTTAAATTAAAATTATTAAGAGTATATATAGCACAGAGAAAGTGACTTAAAATTAATTATTAATATCTGGAGAAAGATTAGAGAGGCTCTCACATTTATAAAACAAGAATTGGCTGTTAAGAAACTAATTAAAGGCTGGAAAATAAAAATTTGAATATCAAAACTCTCTAACTGTAGAACAAGTTTTTCTGAGTGATTTTCTTAGAATACAGTGTAAAAGGGGAAACAAAAGAGCTAAAAATGTGGAAGTGAAGAGAACAAGGACTTGTCCACAAGTATCGGCATTGATCTAATGAAAGTACCAGAGTAGCTGAAGAGAATGGGGGGGGGGGGGGGGATAATAAAAGAAATGAGATGAAAATTCCCCAGAGATTAAAAAGACACAGTTTTCATACTTAAAAAGTCAATCAGATGTCAAGCAGGATATATTTAAATTTTTAATCTGAGCCTATTATGGTGAAAATATCAGAACACCAAGAATAAAGGAAAAAATCCTTAAAATTTCCAAGGAGGAAAAACATATTATCTTCAAAAGAACTAGAATAACATTGTTCTCAGAAGTCTCATCACTGCCTTTAAATGCTATAAGAAAGGAAAAAATATAACTTCCACTATCAAGAGTGAGAACAAAATAGACATATCCAGACACGCAAAGACTCAAAGTTCCCCTTCCCAAACCCTTTTCAGGAATTTAGAGAATGTGTTCCAGCAGGTGACTGTGTAAGCCTAGAAAGAGAAAAACATAATATTAAAAGAACAGTAACTATAACCAGGAAAATAATAAGTAGAAATAATTTACAGATAGCAGCTGCACAAACAGACCTGGACGGATACCAAGCCTGTTGAAACAGAGGAAGGAGGCTCACTGAGAAAAATTTCTGAGAGTAAAATCCAACCAACCAAATGCTGAATCCAAATACAGAGCTCAAAAATGGCCCTGCAGTTGTGAAAGGACTGGTGATCAACATTGTATCTATAGAGCTAATGCTAAGCAACTGAAAATTGTGATTATAGAATAGAATGCAAATTTCAAACACTTCGATGAAGTAAAATAACAACAACAAAAAAAGAAAGGTAGATTTTTCTCTTTCTGGCAATAGTGGACTAACTTGTTGCATGCCAACTCTCAGCAAGTACAACCAGAAAAACTAGGTAAGGTATTTTTTTAAATCTGTTTGAAGGTATCAGAGCCAATTCAATGAGGACTTTGAGAGCCAAGATTAAAAAATAAAAAGGAGAGAGAAAGAGAGAGATGAGAGACGCACAAAGATGAGACCAACATTCATTTCTGGCTGCTTTTCCCTCCAAGGCGTTTACTGATTCTAAAGAAGCAGCTGAAAGGCTGAGAAGCCTAGCAGAGCGATGACTCACAGGCCAAGGAACTGAGCAGTGCTTCCAACAGTCTCAAAGGGATAGGGGGGAAATTAAAAGTTTAGGGTCCACCAAGGAGGAGAGGCCCTGATAAGCACGCCATATTTTCAACTGGAATCTCGGGAGAGCCATGTATTAGGAATAAGGATGAATCAGAAAGAAATAAGCCCTCAAAAAGACTTACTCCCAGCTTCAAATCAGTTTAATCCCTGATATTACGGAGCACTGCCTCTCAGCTGCCAGGCTGAAGCTAAAGCAAAACTGTTCTACAAGAGAATAACACTTTACAGAGAATCGAATTATCTCTGTAATTTTTCATACACAGTGTCAAACATTCCATCATAAATTATTAAGTGGATTGTGGCCAAGATGGAGTATGAGGATCAAATTCACCCTCCCATCAAAACAACCAAAAGATGAAAAAAACCTATGAAACACTGGGTTACAAGACACTGGACATTAGGCAACAAATGACAGTGAGGGGAAAAGCTGGGGGAAAAAACAAGGTGAGCCCTGGGATCCCCCGAAATTATTGCCTTGGTTTCGAGATCACAGTGCAGGGAAGGGAACCCAGGCATATATTGGCAACCTCCCTGAACAGAGGAGACAGCTGAAAATCTGGGGATCAAAATAGCTAGAAATCTGCAGGGATGAGTTCCAGAGAGGAGAGCTCTGCAAAGAGGGAGAGAATTCCAGCTATCTTCGGAGGGTCCCCCTTGAATATTAAGCAGAGTGTTCATCAGCAAAAGTGTGTTACAAAATGACCAAGGCCAGAAAAAGAACCAAATGGAGAGGTTAGAGGAAACGGTACTCAGAGTTTACACAGGACCAAGAACACTGCCTGTTCTCACCAAACAGACTGTACAACCTTAAAATTCACAGCAAATTTGGCAGAGTACTCAGAAGAATCTTGGGTCAATTGTGGAGATAATTAACCCTAAACTAAACAGTGTTCTGGTTCTATCTAACAAATCTTAAAAGCAAGACCTGAAAGGATTAGATTGTTTTCCAAGTAATTTAACTGTGTCACAGAATAAAACTCAAGAATGTTTATAGATGATGGAAGGAGACTTGACTTGGGGTGGTAAACACACAATACAATACACAGATGATGTACTGTAGAACCGTATACCTGAAACCTGTATAATTTTATTAATCAATGTCACCCCAATAAATTCAATTAGAAAGGATGTTTATAGAAATACAAAATTATCCATCACTTGACAAGGTAAAATTCACAACATCTGGTGTCCAATTAAAAATTACTAGGCATACAAAGAATCAGGAATGTACAACCCAAAACGAGGGGGGAAATCAATCAATCAAACCAACCCCCAAATGACACAGATGTTAGAATTAGTAGACAAGGACATTTTAAAGATAATGAGTATTTCATATACTCAAAAAGTTAAGACATGGAAGATATTTTTTAAAAGACCCAAACTGGGCTTCAAGGGATGAAAATTATAATGTCTGAGATGAAATTACACTGAATAGGATTAACAGCAGATTAATAATAGCCAAAATTTTTCCAAATATGATGAAAACTATAAACTCACATTTCCAAGAAACCTAATGAATCCCAGGCACAAAATTTTTAAAAATGAAGAAAAAAGATACCAAAGCACATCAGAATCATATTGTTCAAAACCAGTGATCAAGAGAAAATCTTAAAAGCAGTCAGATAATAAAAAATAAAAATTACACAACAGAGAAACAGCACATTTCTCTTTGAAACAATGCAAGCAAGAAGCCAGTGAAGAGACATCTTTAGAGTATTAAAAGAAATCAACCTAGGATTCTATACCAAATGAAAATGTCTTTCAAAAATGAAGGAAAATTTTAAAAATGAAAGGAAATAAAGACTTTTTCAAATGTACAAAAGCTGAAAGAAGTCAACACACAATCTGTGAAAGATAGTGTCTTCAATAAATGGTGTTGGGAAAACTGCATATCCACATGCAAAAGAATGAAATTGGACCTTTTTCTTAGACCACACACAAAAATTAACTCAAAATGGATTAAAGGTTTAAATGTAAGGCCTGAAACCATGAATCTCCTAGAAGGAAACATAGGGAAAAGCACTTTGACATTGGTCTTAGCAATGGCTTTTTGGATATGACACCAAAAGCACAAGCAAAGAAGAGCAAATATAAACAAGTGAGACTACATCAACCTAAAAAGCTTCTGTACAGCCAAAGGATACAATAAACAAAATGTTGCTACCTATGGAATAGGAGAAAATATTTGCAAACCACATATCCGATAAGGGGTTAGTAGCCAAAGTATATATGGAACTCACACAACTCAATAGCAAAACAATGAATAACCCAATTTAAAAATGGGTATAAAGTGGAATAGATGTTTTTTCCAAAGGAGACATACAAATGGTCAACAGATTCAGGAAAAGGTGCTCAGCATCACAAATCATCAGGGAAATGCAAATCAAAACCACAATGAGATATCACTTCACACCTGTTAGAATGACTATTATCAAAGACATAAGATAACAAGTACTGGTGAAGACACAGAGAAAAGATAATCCTATACATTCTTGGTGGGAATGTAAATTGGTGCAGCCATTATGGAAAAAAGTATGGAGGTTTCTCAAAAAAAAATTTTAAAAAGAACTACCATATGACCCCACAATCCCACTTCTAGATATATAGCTAAAGGAAATAAAATCAGTATCTCAAAGAGATATCTGCACTCCCAGGTTCATTGAAGCATTTTTCACAATAGCCAAGACATAAAAACAATCTAAGTGTCTATAATGGATAAACAGATAAAGTAAATGTTATACATATAAAAAGGAAGATTGTCGATTTTGATGAAAATAACTACCAACCTAGAATTCTGTATCTAGCAAACACATCATTCAAGAACAAATATGACTTAAAGATATTTTTTAGACAACTGAGCAAATTTGCCACCAATAGACCTGCAGTGAAGCAAACTCTAAAGAGTATTCCTCAGCCATGGCCAGGTAGCTCAGCTGGTTAGAGCGTCCTCCTGTTCCAATATGCCAAGGCTGCATGTTCGATCCCTGGTCAGGGCACACACAAGTCTCAACCAACGAATACATAAATAAGTGGAACAACGAATTGATGTCTCTCTCTCTCTCTAGCTCTCTCTCTCTTCCTCTGCCTCTCTCAAATAAATTTTTTTAAAAAGGCTATTCTTCAGGCAGAACATAAATGATAACACAGAAAAGATCAGAGATGCAGAAAAGAAGAGCAACAAAAGCAGTATGTATGTGGGTGAAAATGAACACTGACCTACATACTAAAAATGCCAATGTCTTAGAGGGTTTAAAATACACAGAGAATTAAAATATATGACAACAGCAGCATTAAAGTTGGAGGAACTAATGTGGTTAAGGTGTTCTGTAGACCTTACATTTCCTCAGAGAAATATAAAAGTACATTTTCTCAGAGAAATATAAAAAGTAATATATTAACATTTGACTTTGATAAGTTAAGGAACCAAGGTATAATGTCTTGGGTAACCATTACGAAAATAGTAAAGGAAGTTTCTTTTAATCTACAGACTAACAGAAAGAGGGAAATGGAATAATAAAAAACAATAAATAAAAAGTAAAGCAAGTAAGTAGGTGAAATATTCATCTAAATTTACTCAACAATCTTGGCATCACCAAAAGTGGGAAAACCAGATTTTCTGTGCCTAATAATGTGATGCAATATGAAGCATACAGCACTACCTATGAAGTCTTCTTGCCAAAAGAACTGAATATGAATCTAATCAAGGCCTGATATCTAACTAATCCCTTTACAAGAAATATGAGTGACAGAAGAACAAGTTAAATGACATCAAAGGAAGCAACCAGACAAATACAATCCGTGGGACATTTCACACTACAAGTAACCTGGTTTCTCTGAAAAATCAATTTCATAAAAAAAGGTGAATAAGTGAAAAACTCTTGTAGAACAGCGATTTTCAACCTGTGTACTGTGGCACCCTGGTGCACCACAAAAATTGTTAAAACACGCAATATCTGACTATTTGGTCAGGGGCACTGACCTCTTTTCCCTTAGACTGTTAAATTAAAAAATGACGACAGTCAACACAATAGCTATCCAGCATGAATGAATCAATATTATACCTCTTTTTTGGTCAGATCAGCAAAAAATACATTTTTTGGTGTGCCGCAGAATTTTAGTAGTTTATAAGTGTCATGACATTAAAAAAAAGTTGAAACTTGCTGTTATAGATAAAAGTGTCAATTATGGAAATTTGAATATGGATTGAATAATATATAACAGCACATATATATCTTCATTTTCACCCACATACACACTGCTTTTGTTGCTCTTCTGCATCTCCGATCTTTTCTCTGTTATCATTTTTGTTCTGCCTGAAGAATACTCCTTTTTTTTTTTTTAGGTTTTATTTCTTTTATTTTTAGAGAGAAGGGGAGGGAGGGAGAAAGAGAGGGAGAGAAACATCAATGTGTGGTTGCCTCTCACGCACCCCCTACTGGGGACCTGGCCCACAACCCAGGCATGTGCCCTGACTGGGAATTGAACTGGCAACCGTTTAGTTCACAGGCCGGAGCTCAATCCACTAAGCCACACCAGCCAGGGCAGAATACTCCTTTTTTAAAAAAACTGATTTGAGAGAGAGAGAGAGAGAGAGGAACATCGATTTGTTGTTCCACTTATTTATGCATTCATTGGTTGATACTTGTATGTGCCCTGGTAATTATTGTAAATGTTGTTACATCTGATGATGGTGTAGTAGTTATATTTCATTTAAATGCCAGGTGTTTGAGAAGCACACTGGGTATTTATCAGTGAAACTATATATCTAAGATTTTCTTTCAAAGTACTCCAGCATAAAATGGGAAGGGAGAGGTAGATGAAAGGGAATTGGCAAAATGTTGATAATGATTGAATTTGGATAAGGGGTAAACAGGGGTCCGTTATCCTATTCTGACCACTTTTGTTTATCCTTGAAATTTTTGATAGTAAATGAAAAAAATATACAGCAGGTTAGATAAATATAAAACATCACTGAATAAAACAATTACAGTTAAAAAACTAAGATTGTAGTACTGAATTTTAAAAAGTTGCTCCTATACTGCTTACAAAAGATTAATCTAAAACATGATACCATAAGTTTAAAAGAAAAAAAATTAAGGAGAATGTATTTGTAAGCATATGGTAAGTCCTCAAAATATATAGTATATCAACATTGCAAAGGACTGAGAAAACCAAGACACTCTTGAAGGACAAAATGGGTAGACTTCCCTTAAGAAATACAAGAATTATTTTGAAATTATAGGAAGTCATGGGACTGATATCCAGAATACATAAAGAACCTTTCGACTCAATAATAAAAAGACAGGTCTTGGCCTGTTAGCTCGGTTGGTTAGAGCATCATCCCAACACATCAAGGTTGAGGGTTCAATCCCAGGTCAGAGCACATACAAGAAGGAATCAATGAATGCACACATAAATGAAACAACAAATCTCCCTCTCTCTCTCTCTCTCCCTCTCTCTCTCTCTCTCTCTCTCCTCCCGCAATGAATAATGGGTAAAGTATTTAATAGACTTTTCTCCAAAGAAGATATACGAATGGCCAGCAAGCACATGAAAAATGCTCAACATCCTTAGTCATTGGGTAAATGCGAATCAAAACTACAATGAGGTACAGCCAGGATGAATATAATAAAAAGGACAGACAATAGCAGGTGTTAATAAAAATGTAGAGAAATCGCACCCGCATACACTACTAATGGGAATATAAAATCATGCAGCTGCTTTGGAAAATAGTCTGGAAGTATCTCAAAAATGTTAAACATAGAGTGACCATATGACCCAACAGTTCTACTCCTAGGTATCTACCCAAGAGAAATAAAAATTCACGTACATACATGCAAAGACTTGTACCCAAATGCTTCTAGTAGCATTGCTCATAACTGCTAAAAAGTGGAACAACTCGAATGTCTATCAACTGATTGATGAGTGGATAAACAAAATGTGGTACATCCATACAATGGAATATTATTCTATCACAAAAAAGGATGAAGTACAGACACATGAGACAACATGGATGACCCTTGAAACATTATGCTAAGTGGAAGAAGCCAGCAAAAATAGCACATATGAGTATTGTATGATTACATTTATTTGAAATGACCAGAATAGCAAATCTATAGAGACTAAAAGTAGATTGTTTGTCAGAGGAGGGAGGAGGTGGGAGGAGGTGGAGAGATTAGGGAGTGACTGCTAATGGGTATAGGATTTCTTTTTTTAAAATAAATTTTATTTTATTTTTTGATTTTAGAGAGAAGGGAATGGAGAAGAGGGAGAGAAACATCAATGTGAGAAACATCCATCAGCATCAATTGGCTGTCTTCAGCATGCGTCCCGGTTGGGGACCAAACCTGCAACCCAGGAATGTGCCCTGACCAGGAATGGAACCGGCGACCTTTCGGTTTGTGGGACGACACCCAACCAACTGAGCCACACTGACCGGAGCTGCGTATGGGATTTCTTTTGGGGTGATGAAATAGTCTAAACTTTGATCATGGAGGTGGTTGCACAACTCTTTGACATACCGAAAGCATTGAATTGTACAACTTAAGCGGGTGGATTTTATGGTGTGTAAATTATATCTCAATAAAGATTTTTTTTTAACTATAGTAATTCAAACAGTGTGGCATAGTTGCAGAAAAAGACATGACAAATTGAGCAAAACAGAGAGCCTGGACCCACATATAGTATGTAGGAATATTTTACATACTACAGAGCTCAGAGTTAGCTCTGCAAATCAGTGGGGAAAGTATTGGTTTTTGATAAAGAGTTGAATTTGTATCAATTTGAAATTTGAAAAAACTTAAATGGGATGCTTAACTCATATATCCTAAAACCAACTCTATGGATTAAAGAAAAGTCCAATTATAGAGCTTTTAGAAGATAATATTGGAGAATATCTTAATTACTGTAGGGAAGGGATTTCTTAAGACATATAAAGAACTAATCATAATGAAACTATTTCAGTTTTACTATTTTAAAATGAAGAATTTCTGTTCATCAAAAGAAACAATAGAAAGAGTAAAATGACAAACCACAAAGAAGATATTTATAGGGATTGTTAAATTACATATAATTGACAAAGAACTAATATCAAGAATACGTAAAAATGTTATGGATCAACAAAGACAAGCCAACAGAAAATGGGCTTCCCCTAAAACTACACAGGCATGTCACAAAGGACGATTCACAAATAATATACGTGAAAAGATACTCAATAGCTTTTGTAATTAGGGATATGTTAACTAAAGCCTCAATGTAATCTTTTTACATACACAAAACTGGCAATACTTAAAAGTGAAAATATGATTCGGTGAGAATGTGTAACCATGGGAATTCTCATACACTGCTGCATATCCTCACCAAAACTTAGTATTTTCAGGTTTTACTGGTGGGGGGAGCTGTAAATTAGTCCATTTTGAAACAAAGCTTGGCATTGTATATTGCATGTTCAACTCGAATAACGTGAAAAAAAGATATTTGGGGACAATGGTGATGGTTGCTGCAATAATGCTCTCATTCTTCCTAGCTTAAAAAAACTTATCATATAAAATATGGGGAACTCATGTCCAGCACAAGTTATGTGCTAAGTATTAAGTCAGGACTTTTTCACATGCTTCCTTATTTAAAGTTGAGGTAAAAGGGGTACCCAGAATGATGCTGTTCTATGACGGGACACTTCTGGCTGAAGTTCCTTCTACTAGAAAGAAAGAATTCAGGAGCGCTGTTTGTCCATCAGGACAAGCTACACATTTACAAACATTACCACTCTCTTGCTGTTTTCTTCAAGTGGCATTGATTTCAAACATTAAAATTTTTCAGCATAATAATGATCACACACCGGGGTGAGGGATTAAAGGGATTCTTTCTTCTCCATACCATTATGATGACGAATCAAGATTTATATGCAAGTGATAGAAATGCCCAAAGAAGCAAAATGCCAGTCGGAGAAGTAGTAACTACGCACATAAGAAAATTTCCTTCAGGTGAAGAGAGACTTGGCTCCTTAGGAAGAAAGGGCTCACAAATAACAAATCCCAGATATGATTAAAATAAAACACACACACACACACACACACACACACACACACACACATCCCTAGATAGATCCTAGTGAACTATCTGAATTCCAAAGATGAAGAAAAAATCATATAAACTTCAGGAAACAAAGGAAGAGGCAATATACACAAAAGAGAACCAGGCTAACGTCAAACTTCTCATAACAGTGAAGTTGGAAAATAATGAAACATCTATAAACTGCGAAAGAAAACGGGTGGTGACCAAAAGTTTCTACCTCCCAACTAAGATATAATTTGTCAAGGCAAAAGTAGATATTTTGAGCAGTCAGGGCCTCAGGAAGAATATACACCCACATACCAGACGTGAAGGCACAAACATGAAGTATATATTAATCAAACAACAATTAATTCAGCACGGAGATATCAAATGGGGAAAGATTAAATGAATAAGAAACAGCACTAGCAATAACTCCTGCAATGTGCACTTATGTCTAAATAGATTATAACATGAGTGATATATTTCTTTTTATTGAATTCCACCAAACTTTTAAAATATATTTTATTGATTATGCTATTACAGTTGTCCCATTTTTTCTCCTCTTTATTCCCCTCTGCCCTGCACCCCCTCCCACCAGCACGCCCCCCTTAATTCATGTCCACGGGTCGCACATGTAAGTTCTTTGGCTTCTCCACAGCCTCTACTATTCTTAACCTCCCCCTGTCTATTTTGTGCCTGCCACTGATGCTTCTTATTCCCTGTACCTTTTCCCCCCTTCTCCCCCCCACGCCCTGTTCACTAATAACCCTCCATGTGATCTCCATTTCTATGAGTCTGTTCCTGTTCTAGTTATTTGCTTAGTGTTTTTGTTTTGTTTTTTTAGGTTCAGTTGTTGATAGTTGTGAGTTTGCCGTCATTTTACTGTTCATATTTTTGATTGTCTTCTTTTCCTTAGATAAGTCCCTTTAACATTCCATGTAATAAGGGCTTGGTGATGATGAACTCCTTTAACTTTACCTTATCTGGGAAGCACTTTATCTGCCCTTCCATTCTAAATGATAGTTTTGCCAGAGAGAGTAATCTTGGATGTAGGTCCTTGTCTTTCATGACTTTGAATACTTCTTTCCAGCCCCTTCTTGCCTGTAAGGTTTCTTTGGAGAAATCAGCTGATAGCCTTATGGGAACTCCCTTGTAGGTAACCGTCTCCTTTTCTCTTGCTACTTTTAAGATCCTCTCCTTATCTTTAATCTTGGGTAATGTAATGATGATGTGCCTTGGTGTGTGCTTCCTTGGGTCCAACTTCTTTGGGACTCTCTGAGCTTCCTGGACTTCTTAGAAATTTATTTCCTTTGCCAGATTGGGGAAGTTCTCCTGCATTATTTGTTCAAATAAGTTTTCAATGTCTTGCTCTTCCCCTTCTCCTTCTGGCACCCCTATGATTCAGATGTTGGAACGTTTAAAGCTGTCCCAGAGGTTCCTCAGTCTCTCCTCATTATTTTGAATTCTTGTTTCTTCATTCTGTTCTGGTTGAATGTGTATCTCTTCTTTCTGCTCCAAACCATTGATTTGAGTCCTCATTTCTTTCCCTTCACTGTTGTTGCCCTGTATATTTTGCTTTATTTCATTTTGCATAGCCTTCACTTTTTCCTCCATTTTGCAACCATACTCAACCATTTCTGTGAACATCCAGATTATCAGTGTTTTGAACTCTGCATCTGTTAGGTTGGCTATCTCTTCATCGCTTAGTTCTATTTTTGGAGCTTTGATCTGTTCTTTCATTTGGGCCATATTTTTTTTGTCTTGACACTCCTATTACATTGTGAGGGGTGGAGCCTTAGGTATTCGCCAGGGTGGGGCAACCCACGTCACTGCCTTGTGGCGCTGTATGTTGGGGAGGGGTCTGAGAGGGAACAATGCCACTTACTTGGCTCTCGGCCGCATTTCAGTCACTTCCCCTGCTACCCACAAGCAAATTGGGCCCTTCTGGTGCTGATTCCCAGGCAAGTGGGTTTGTGTAGGTTCTAGGACCCTGTGGGTCTCTCCAACGACCTCTCCTGTGAGACTGGTAGTTCTTCTGCTGCAGCAAAACCCCACAGGTTTACCTGTAGAGGTTTTGAGGCTTTCTTTTCCCGTGCTGGAACCCTGGGTTGCATGGTCTCTCTCACTCCCTAGTTGTTCCTCCTGGTTTATCCGCACGCAAATGCGGGA
>PVJD01009253.1:0-64502 GCA_004026545.1 Mormoops blainvillei | reverse complement strand
ACTCAATATGCATTTCAAAGCTGCAACTATAGCCTTTTACTTAAAATGCCATTAGAAAAAGAAATGCACTTGGGCTTGAAGTTGGGCTTTTAAACATTTATATATTTCATAAAGTAGAATACTTTTGAGAAAAGAACAAATGAGAAGACTGTCATAGTAGACTGATACCATACGCTGTTATATGCTTGTTTCTCTGAACCTTTGTTTCAACAAAGAGTGTCTGAAGTAGAATCTCTGCAACAAATATTTTACTAGGATGTGTTCATGAGATATTTTTCCTGATTATTATTTCTTGAAGTTATCCTAACTTTCTTATAATTTTCTTTCTTTTTAAAAATAAATATCTAAATTCTATAGTGGTCAGTGTTTTACCTGTATATTAATGACAGGAGGGAGAAATAATAAAAATATCCAAGTTAATTAAAAGTTAATTGCAGCAGGTACATTCTAGGAACATTGGTTAGGGAAGGTGAATGAAATGCGACAAAGAAATGGAAAAAATCGAGGACTAAAGATCTGGAAACACAATCGAGGTATTAATCAAGTGAATCGGGCCACTAGAGGGAGCGAGGAGAGAGCCTGCTGAACCAGAGTGTAAGGGAAAGGATATTCATTGAAGCTGATGTCAAAGAGAAACCTGTTCTTCAAGTTGAGGATAGACGAAACTGTAGAGAACTCTAACCGCATGTCTGATCTGTGGACAAAGTCTCCCAAACTAATTGCTGCCATGTGGAAAAAGGCCCTAGGTCACCGATAGTTCCAATTTTTCAGCTGGAGCTCCATATCTTTCTTTATGTGTTTAAAGTGTTCAAAGTCAGCTACTTACTGCTTTTTTCAACATTATATAGTCCATAATATGCAGGCCAAACAAGGGGCCTGACATGACTTACTGCCTGCCGGCCCCCCAACTCCAGGCTGAAGGGAACTGAATTCATGACCAGAGAGGGTGAGATATATCATTAAAAAGAGTAAATCTTAGAAAGGTAATCTAAAGTAAGGAGGATGTTGAGAGATCATATATGAACTGGGCCACTAGGCCTCTACCCTCTTCCTAAGGGACATCCAATTATCTGTTCTGTGAACAGATTCAGACTGAGAAGTTAAAGGTCTTTCTTCTTTGACCAGGTTTTCTTTCCTAGCCTTGAACTCTGACACGGTCACATAGGAAGCCAGCAGATTCTTAGTTGCGTTTATGAACACATATGTTATAATAATTAATAAGATTTTATTTTTATTTAAAGATGCTGTGACATGTATTCTTTTTAATAATTGTATATTATATTCACATACTCTTCTTGCATATTATATTATATATTACAACATAATAGGAGTTGAAGAGTTTAATTTTCTTTTCAGAAATTAATTATATTTTCTAGAGCCTACTTCTGTCTACTTCAGTTATAATTCCAGGTTCTTATTATTGTACATTAAAAGAAAAACCTTTTCCGATAGATAGCTTCTAAAAGAGCAAAATCATCACATTGCCAAATACTCCCTTAGAGGTGATTATACAAATTTTTATGTATTAAGCATTTTTCAGTGCTGTGGATTATAACAAAATATCTGAGTCCTCAAATAAAATTTCCAGTTTTGATCTAATAGATCTACTTTGATATATCCAATAAAGGATGTATTAATGGCAAAATAGGGGATTCAACTAAAAACATAAAATACTTGAACAAAAATTAAATGGTATCAAATTTATCCTGATTTTTTTAAAAGACCAGTATATATTCCAGACTGAGATAGAATTAGAGTGTATAGTTGTTTATATTTCAATATTTTTCCTATTCCAATTTACATTTTGTAATTATTCTAAGTTTCATATCTTTATCACAAGTGACAACCATTTTTATTTTTCATAATTTACCAGTAGGAGGCCAATTATACTACTTTGGCCTTTTAAATATTTCTAAATTTCACAAAATAAAGTGTTCTAAAACTCCTAAGTAATTTATTATGACATGTGGTGGACCTAGAAATAATAAGTGCAATATATTTGGATTTCTCCTTGTATTTACCAAACTGGAGGGTTTTCAACTAATTGTCTGGTCTGGTACAACTACAAAAAGTGGTAGAATCAAGATGACTGAAAAAGTATAGTCATTCCTGAGTCAGTGGTTGGATAAAATGTTCCTGCATTGAGAAAAGAAAATTAGAGATATGTTTGCCTCCCTGGTAGAGTACCCCTGACCTTGGACAAAAACCAAATCTTTTGGGCAACATGAGATTATCACATGTACATGATTTGTTTTTAAGTGAGAGAAGATGACTGATATAGACAAAATTATATCATGGAACCTATTCCAAACTTCCACCATCAAAATTTCTTTCAATTTTGGGTCACAGATAATGAAAAATGTCTTCTAAAGGGATAATTAGGTACCAGCCTAACAAGTCTGTAAGGAACTTTTTTATGTACTAGAGACATATAATAAAGAAAGAAAGTAGATTAATTCAAACATTGCATTCATCTTTAGAAATGCATTTCCTTTGAAGAATAGTTCTCTCTAAATCACCTCTGCTTCCATTGCTTCCTCTTTGTTTCGTTCTAAGCACATACTCTAATTTAAGTTATTATACATGAAGCCTAAGATATAATTCAATGCTAGATACATTTTTCTAATAAACGCTTCACATTTGGTTGTATATTTGTATCCTTTATGAAAATTAATAAGGAGAAAAGTTTAACATTGTGGAGGTGATATTCTAGTCTTGGGAATGCTTTCCTATTAACTGAATTGTTTTCTGAACGTTTCCTAGAAAAATCAATTTCTCCCTAGTGAGGGTAATAAAAATATCTATTATTAATGATTTTCTATAACACTGATATTTTAATCTTTATAATTTAACTCCATTTGAAGAAAGAAAAATTGATTTTGGTATATGAGTCTACTTATATATAGGAATGAGCTGATAAAAATTTTACAATAAGAACATTCAAAATCACCATATTGTATTTTAGAAAATTGTATGTCTTCCTACATTGTATTTTATATTGGTGGTAATATCACTATATCTAAATTGCATGAGCAATGAAAACACATTTTATACAGTACAAGAGTTCTGAACAGAGAATATTTCCACAAAAATCCTTACAACCATGCAAAGAATGCCAAAAGAGTGAGCAGGTTCAACTAATAGAGACTAGATTGACTGAGATGTATCAAAATACTATTTTAAATGTTTACATTTGTAAGCTAATTCATTATGTTAACATTGAAGGTGGTTATGAGCAAGAGAGCCCTCACATTATTCACAACCTTAGTTAGATTACGATTGTAGTAGAACATGGTCATACAAAGGACTGACATTCTCTGCAGCACCATCTGTTCTCACTCTGTTAAAAGAATATGGGAACTCTTCAGGTCCCTGTAAAAAGGGATTCTATTTCTGTATCTCTAGAAAAAGTGATTATGGGGTCTTATGTGATTAATTTCCAGCAAACATACAATATCCTTTTATTTTTTAAATTTACTGTTGTTCAGTTACAGTTGTCCCACATTTTCCCCCAACTGCTCATCCCTAATCCACACCTTCACTCCCATAGTTAATCCCCCCACATTGTCAGTATGCAGGATTTCGCTATACAGAGCCCCAAAACAAAGGTATGGAGACAAAATAAAATTGTAGGCAATGTTGTAGAAAGTATATCTATCAGCAACACAAAGCATAACACACACAGAGGGAAACTTCACCAGTGTGTAGCCAAGTCACTAGAAACATTAATAAGCCAAAAGCTAGAAAACAAACAACTGGAATTAGGCAGCAGAGCCTGGGTTTGCCTGCTCTGACTACTTTTGATCGCTAAAGTTCCTACAACTTGAGAGTAGATCCTGTTAAATTATGTTCTTCATGTTGAGTTGTGCTGAGGTGATCAAATAGTCTCAAATCTGTCTCAGCTCTCAAAGAGATTAGCATTTTTCTCTGGTTTAAGTAATAGAGTTAGTTTAGTGAAAGGGTATGACCCTTAACACTGTTGATTTCACAGACAAATTATTGTCTCTCAGAAGCAAAGCCACAATTCCAAGAATAGGTCTTCTACACTCTTTCATCCCTTTGCAATGCTGTTGCAGATACTATGTTCACAATGGCACCTATATGAAATTAGGGTAGAGTAGTGCTTGAAATGACACTAAATGTATGTGCGCGTGGGTGCATGTGTGCATGTGTGTGCATATTTGTGTGTGTACATATGCATGTATAGTTACATATGCATAAGTGCATGTATATGTGTAGATGCACAAGTATGTATATTCATTTTTCAGTCTTAGTTTTATAAATTCTGTTTAATTAGAAATATGCTGTTGTACAGAAATCTGACTTCTAAACACTTATCTATCAGATGTAATTGATAATCCAATGCTGCTAAGAGACTTGGAGTTTAGGTTTCAGGGGTTTGTTTGAATATGCTGACTTCTAGAAGCAGCTGACTAACTAACTGAATACCTGTGGGAAAAGGATGACAAAGAAATTTGACTCTATCTCACAGCTCAGCATTCAAAGGACAATCTAAAATGGTTTATCGGAAGTGAATTTTTTAGTGGATTTACATCTTTAATTCATGTTAACTTTATATTAATTAGTTTTCTTTGTCTCTAAACAAATTATTTTTAATAGTAACTGAGGAAACAAGAAAATTTTGTAAATATAACATAATAATGTATGACATAAAGAAAAATATTCTTTATCAAAACACCATCTAATATTCTATATCTGTATTTTTAGTGGTTTCTAACTTATACTACTTCCATGCTTTTTGATTTAATCTTTTCTGTGGAGAGAGTCCTTGTGCAATCTGTAGCTTCAGTTGTTACTGAATTGTACTCAATTTTCAGCTGATTTTGATTTTTAAATAAATTCAAGTCAATAACATGGTTCCACAGTTGACACCTCAAAAGAATATTTATTCTGCTTGTTTGTCTAACTTCTCCAGGAAAAAAAAAGAACAATTACTTTGATGTGGAGCTTTATTCCTTGGTTCAAACAACTCCTATTATACCTGTTTCTCAAATGTACCAATATCTTAGGCAGAAGGCCTGCGTGAAACCACAAAAAGCTAGAGAACTCAGATTTCCTACCCCCAGTAATCTCTCCTTACTTAACAGAAGAAACTTGTAAATAGCTCCACCACTTTAGGAATTGTTAATTTATATCAATAGTTATGGGCACTGGGACTCATCATTTATCAGGACCTTTTCCTCACCCTCTCCCTGATATAATAAAAAACAGAAAAGAGTTTGTAAGAAATAATAACAGGTATGAGACCAAAATGATTTTTCCTAATGTGCCAATAGAAACACAGTAAAGTTTTCTCTATATTCAATTCATTCATTAACTTCAGCAAACTTTCACTGAGCACTGACAGACTTCCAGACACTTACCTAAGCACTGGGGATATAGAAAATCCTATTTTGTGCCTTAATGAAATCCACATGTCATAATGGATGTAGGTAAAAATTGCTAAAAGAGAATAAAATAAAGAGTATCTAATTCTGCTTGAGGGAATGCAGAAAAATTTCCCAAAATATCTGATAGTTAATACGTGTCTCGCTCTAAGAGTTGGGTAGGCAATTGAGGCAAGGAAGAACATTTCAAAAATAGGGAACTATATGCACAGAAGCACAAATGTATATGAAAGCATTGTACTCTCAAGAAAGCTGTGAGTTCTTTGGTCACATTGAAGCATGGGGTCCAGAGCAGAGAGACATTGAGTTTGGAGCTGAAAAAATTTAAAAATAAAAATAAATAAAAAACATCTTGGTATTAGACCTAGAGCTATTACATTAGAAGAAGGATGCAATATGACACACTTAAAATGCATTGCAAAAATACTGTAAAAAAAGAGTGAAAAATGATACTAGGATATATTTTCAATATAAAGGTGTTATATGATATTGCTTTATTTTTCAGCATGTGAGTCCTAGAACTATAACATGTAGCAGGTTGTGTGATTTATTCTTAGGAGGTAAAAGTATGCATTATTATAATTATAAAACTTTGAACTAAACAGTCATCTGTTCTTTGCATTGATCAACTCCCAAAACAAAGCAGGTTAGGTGTTATCCTCTAACGTATCATTTGGATGTAGCTCATGTAAGTGAGAGTCAAAGTAGATGACATGGAGAGCCATATTAAATGAATTACTTTTCAGATAAAACTTAGGAATTTGGAAGGTGTATTTACCATTTTCAGTAACCAGAGCTGCCTCTTTAACAAGTTACTAAAATGCTACCTTTCCTGATGTCAAAGTTTTGCCCTCCTGCACCTTAACTTTGAAAAATATATGGCTCTTTCAATCTTATTCAAAAGTATGAATTATAACAAACTGTCACTCAGCTCTCTACTTATCTTCAAATGTTGATTCATTATTTGGTTTTTGACCCAAGCAGCTTGACAGTTAAAAATATAAGGAATTATAGCAAGTAGCTGAGGTTGAATGAAATACCCAAGAGTCGCACAGAAATACAGTTGGAGAGTAAGATTTAAACACAGTGACCTTGAGTTTTAATTTGCCAAATTTTATTGGGCTTTCCCATATCAACATGGAGAAGTGCATTAAACTGTTGAGTTCCAGCATCCTTTCTGACCCATTCTTAAGTCAGCAAGATGGCTTGTAGGATATAAACTGAAAAAAACATTTGAACAGCTATATGTTCACTGTCAGTTCTATTAATAGATTGAGGAGAAAAAAAATGTGTTGAGTAAACAATAAGCCTAAAGACTATATAACAAACTTGCTGAATAACCTGACTAGTAACTTTTTCCTCTTGAAAAAAATAACATTTTCATGTAATGAGGGATGTGGAAAGGAAATGGAGAAATTTATGTTAACTCTTTGAAACAGCTCTGTATGAGTAACAATAGAAAAATTTTTTTAAAAACCACATTAGTATTCAGCTTTTATAATAGGATCTGGAAGGAATAAGGAAAGGCTTCTCTATAATATTCAATGGAGACAGTTTACATTTTGAAGGAAAAAAATAATTAATTTGGAAGGGAAAAAAGCAATATATACCATTCCAATGAGAAATAATCATAAATATTTGGAAAATATTTGATATGTTAAACTCAATCTAGAACTCTGTAACGTCTTACAGCACCTTAGAGAGGGAGGTTTCTTAAAATTTTTACACCTTTCATCCAATGTTTTCTGTTCTGAATATCTAATGTACTCAAAATTGCAGGGGAAAAATGACCTCTGTTGCTTTGTCTTTGATCCACCATTATCGCTTATATATTAAACCTTATTCCACTGAATTACATGTGTCTTAATGCCCTCATAACTGAATAGCTCAGAGTACTAAATACTCAGAAAAACAAGAGAAATATGAAATTGGTGACTTCCCAACTCCCCATAATTAATCCCTTCATAATCAAATCAAACAGTTATTTATTTTTTTATTCATGCAAAGTTATAGAGAAATATGCATATATCTTATATTTCTCTAAACCTTTCTACATATATTTTTATATTTAAGTTTAGACACAAGATACTCATTAAAGATAAATTTTTGAGGTAAAAATATATTTCCCCAGATATATTGATGTTAGTTGAGAATGTTCATCCTAGATCCACATTAGGTTTGAGATTAAAAGAAAGCATAAATTCAAATAGTTGACCTCCTTATGCCACAGGGGATTGTAGAACCATCTCAGGCAACCCACTGTGGTTGTGGAAATGCTAAGACATCAACCAAAGTGAGATCACTCTGCTCAAAGAGCTTCTTCAGAAATAGGTCAGTGATACTCTGAGCCAAGGTTTGCATGTCAGATATAAGAAGAATGGGCTGGACAAGCCTCAAAGAGCACTTTTCAGTTCCATTAGCTGAAACGTGAGGTGTGTTCTCATTCAGAATACAGGTACAAAACCAAGCATGCCAAGAAAAAATCTATACAGTTTAATAAATGGCTCAGAGAACTACCCAATATTTTCAGAGCAGAAACACTCAGAGCCTGAATTGTGTAATTTTTATTTAGGTCAATTAGGTATTACAGAAGAGGTCTCAAAGAAGTTTAGTGAAAAATTAATAGATATAAAATGGTCTCTTATACCAATTAGGTATAAAAATCTAAAGAGTTTATATAGAAAATCTAAATAGTTATTACATATAAATTATATATGTAATGTATTGTATGCAAGTGTATATACATAAATTTATGTGTATGTATGTATGCTATTAGATTTTCCTGTTGGATATTCAATTGAAATAATTATTTCAAGAGATTTTTTTTTAAATTATGTTTTAGGCCTTTCATCTGTGCTTTGGTTTATTTATTCCTGTTTTCAAAACCAGTATAAGGTAATACTTCCACTAGTCATGTTCTTACTTTGAGTGCTATATCCTATTCCCAGAAAAATGACTTCCAGTTCCTTTTCTATCAACCAGCTTTGTACCCTAGCCATCTAAATTAATTGCTTGAAACAAAATGGGCAGAACTGAGAGAAATATGTTTGGGTCAAAGCCTAGCTATATCACCTAACACAGTATAACTTGTCTATTGAGGTGAACTTTCCAATGCAATATGCCTTTGTCTTCCTATGTATATACCTTATACTCCTAATAGATTAGAAACACCTAAAAAAAACCCCACATTTAACTTCTACCTCAGTTACTTCACTGCAAAAACTCAATCAACTAGGCAGGGAAGACAAACACACAGGAAACAGTAATACAGTGCCAAAGTGCATGGGACTCTTGCAGAGTAACTCACGGGGGAAAGTGTACTACACTGTACGCCAGGATTATTGGCCTAAAATGATGTGCTCTGTGTCAGGAATGCACTCCTGCATTTTGCTAAAGTGATTTGCTCCTTTAAGTTTTGTTTCTTATTTACCAGGAATGCCTGCAATATACATAAAGGGAGTAAAGGTCTCCTCAAAGACTGTATCTACAAATAGAGAAGCAGCAATAACTTTCTCTCAGAACGAAACAGAATTGTAGAATAATAGGGCCAGAAGGGACTTTCAGAGGTTATCCAGTCAATCCATCTGCCTTTAGGCTGGACTGCACCCAAACTTGCTTAGACAGATTGCTATCTACCCAATTTGGAAGGCCTCTGGGGAGAGAAACCTTAACAACCATTTCTAAGAAGGCAGTCAGTGCTTAGCAATTTGCATTCAGAGAAAATGCTTGCATATTGTATTATAAAATTCTCCATACCCTGTCAGTTTTTGGCTTTTTCCCTCCAACAGTTTCTGTATTCCTTGGCTTAATCATGTTTTTCTTCCATTTCTCCAGATAGCCTTAAATTTTCAAATCTCAGAGTTATACACCACCTCTCCCCCCTCACATGCATTTTAACAGTGGGATTAGTACCCACTGTAATAAACTGTCATAGCTCCTGACTCTTATGATTCCTCTTTGCATATTTTCTTACACTTTAGCATTGCCTTGTTCACACATATTGTAGCAGTTAGGAATTGAAATTTATTTTTCTGTCATGTAAAAAATGTCCAGAAATACATAGATATACCAAGGTAGGTAAGGTGGTTTTTGACGATTTAAAAACTCCTATATGTCTGTTCTGCCATCTTGTCACTTTCTTTGCATTCTCTAGGTAGGCTAATGGTTAGAAGGCCACTGCAGCTCCAAATATTATACCTCCATTCTAGGAGGAAGGAAAAGGAACTAAATGTCCCTGCTAAGCAAGTCAACCTCTTTCTTATGGTGTTTTCCAATAGCCTAACTCCATAGTTTGTATCATCATGACATTGGTCAACATTTTAACATAGAACCACCCTCATTTGCGTGAAAGACTGGGAGAAATAGTTTTTTAAGTTTACAAACACTGTTTCAGCAAAATCAGACATGGAATAGGAGGGTATTGGATATTGGCAGGAACTAGAAGTTTATTCTACATGTGCTTTAGTAGAGCAATTAAACAGTTGATTGCATACCAGATAGATATTGCCATTGTACTATGTTTGACAAACATTTTATAAGAATTCTAAAGGAGAGACCTTGTCATTATCTCTATGGCTTTGAAAATCAGAAAAATGAGATGCTTGCATAATAAACTAAACTTCATTCCAGATATAAAGTTGTATAAATTAATAAAAGATTCAGCCCTGGCTGGTGTGGCTCAATGAATTGAGTGCTGGCCTGTGAACCAAAGGGTCACTGGTTTGATTTCCAGTCAAGGCATATGCCTGGGTTGCAGAACAACAACAAGAAAAATGAATCCAAAAAAATGAGGAAGATGTAAGCAGCCTCTGGGTCAACTTCAAGCAGTCTAACATTTGCATCAGAGGGATTCCAGAAACAGAGGAAACAGATCAAGAAATCGGAAATCTACTTGAAAAAATAATGAAAACAAACTTCCCTAATTTTGTGAAGTAAATAGACATGCAAGTCCAGAAAACATAGAGTCCCAAACAAGATGGATGCAAAGAGGCCCACTCTAAGACACATCGTAATCAAAATACCAAAAATTAAAGATAAAGAGAGAATCTTAAAAGCAGCAAGAGAAAACCAGTTAGTTACCTACAGGGGAGTTCCCATAAGACTGTCTGCTGATTTCTTAAAAGAAACTTTGCAGACTGGAAGGTATTGGCAAGAAATAATCAAAGTCATACAAAGAAGGGCTCTAGAGCCAAGTTTGCTTTATTCAGCAAAGACATCATTTAGAATTGAATGGCAGATAAAGAGCTTTCAGACAAGAAAAAACTAAAGGAGTTCATCCTCACCAAACCATTATTATATAAAATGTTAAAGGGACTTATTTAAGAAAAGAAGATCTGTCCCCCTAAAGCAAGGGACATAAAGGAAAGAATAAACAAATAGGACTTCATCAAAATAAGAAGCTTCTGCACTGCCAAAGAAAACATCAGCAAAATGAAAAGGGAAATATCTGTATGGGAAAATACATTTGCTGATGATACCTTGGACAAGGGTTTGATCTCCAAAATATATAAAGAACTCACATGACTCCACTCTAGGAAGACAAACAATCCAATTAAAAAATGGGCAAAGGACCTGAACAGACACTTCTCTAAGGACGACATACACAGGGCCCAGAGATATATGAAAGGATGCTTAGCATCACTAGCCATCAGAGAGATGCAAATTAAAACCACAGTGAGATACCACTTCACACCAGTCAGAATGGCCATCAAAAACAAATTAACAAACAGCAAGTGCTGGTGAGGATGTGGAAAAAAGGGAACCCTAGTACATTGTTGGTGGGAATGCAGACTGGTACAGCCACTGTGGAAAACAGTTTGGAATTTCCTCAAAAAACTACAAATGGAGCTGCCTTTTGACCCAGCAATTCCACTGCTGGGATTATATCCTAAAAATTCTGAAACATCAATTCAAAAGAACCTATGCACCCGAATGTTCATAGCAGCACAATTTACAATAGCCAAGAATTAGAAGCAACCTAAGTGCTCAACAGTAAATGAGTAGATTAAAATACTTTGGTACATTCGCACAATGGAATACTACACAGTGGAAAGGAGAAGGAGCTAGTACCCTTCATGACAACATGGATGGGATTGGAAAGCACTATGCTAAGTGAAATAAGCCAGGCAGTGAAAGACAGATACCATATGATCTCACCTATAAGTGGAACCTAATCAACAAAAAAAACAAGCAAGCAAAATATAACCAGTAACATTGAAATAAAAAACAAACTGACAGTGACCAGAGGGAGGAAGGAGGGGTATGACAGGGGAAAGACAGGGGGTGGGTCATCAAGGAACATGCATAAAGGACCCATTGACCAAGCCAAATAGGGGAAGGGCTGACAGTGGGAGGTGGGGGTGGGTGGGGCTGGGGAAAGTGGTGGCAGGAAAATGTTGACCAAAAAAATAAGTGGACAGGGAGAGGCTGGGAGTAGTGTGGGAAATTAAGAAGCTAAAGAACTGGTGTGTGCAGCCCACAGACATGGACTAGAGGTGTGGGGATGATGGGATGGGGTGCAGAGTGGACAGGATAAAGAGGGGAAAATGGGACAACTGTAATAGCATAGTCAATAAAATATACAAACAAAAAAAAGAAGATCAAAACTGTGAACAATAAAATGGCAATAAATACATATCTATCAAAAATTGAATTAAAAAAATCAAGAAGGGCAGGGACAGAGCCGTGGATACGGAGAGTGTTTTGATGCTTGCCCAACGGGAGGGGGGATTAACGAAACAGTGAAGAGGCGAGGGGAATAAGAAGTACAAATAGGTAGTTACAGAATAGCCATGGGGATGTAAAGTGCAGTATAGGAAAGGGAGCAGCCAAAGAACCTATGCATGACCCATGGATGTGAACAATGGTGTGGGGATTGCCTCAGTGTGTGGGGTGTGTTGGGTAGAGGGGGGAGAGGGGGGAAATTGAGACAACTCTAATAACAAAATCAATAAAATATAATAAAAACAAAATTATCAGTAATTTTATAATGGGAAATTGAATCATTTTGAAATACCTTGAATGTAAAAGAAAAGGAGTTTTGTAAATGCAACTTTGAGTTTTGATTTTCTCATTTATTACATGGGACAGTGTGGCCTATGTTGATGAAATAATGTGATAATTAGTGATGAAGTATGTAAAATAGCTTTAGCATGCACTGGAAAAATAGTATTCTCTGAATGAATATCTTTATCAATTTGCATATATTCAAATTTAAATGTCAATAGAGTTTTAAAATTTGGTATTTACCAGTTTGCCTCATTGTCTTTGTGCTTCTCACACTCAGTAGAGTACCTTCTTAAGATACTCTTAAAGGTAATTCTTATTCAAAAGTATTATTAATTTATTTTGTAATATATTCAACATCATTTATGGTTGTGTGTAATAAGTTAAATGTTAAGAATATACAATGCATTCTTGCTCCATAATTCAGTGAATCTATTTAGATTTCATGATGGAAGATCTCTTGATCCCACTTTTGTCCCCACCCCTAACAAGACTACTTGTTTAGTAGTCTCTTGTGGGATGCATTTAAAAACAAAAGAAACCTGAATGTCATTATATATTTAAATACTTGCTTTACCAATTTTTCCTGCACAGACTCAAGTTTTCCTGGCTAGGACATTTCAGACCGAACACTGAGAAGATGCTGAATAAGCCGCAAAGACATTTACATATCTCTTAGGGAGATATATAAATTGAAATTTTCTTCCATTTATTTTTCTAATGGTGCCTTTGAGATATTTACTCAAATAGGTAGACATCAGGTACCTCCCATAATTGATTAAATGGATAAATCTTTTAAAAGGTTTTGATCAGCATAGGTTTTTATAGCACGCAGGCATTTTCTTCCCTAAAATAAGAGACAGTTTAAATTCATATTTGCAAAAGTAAAGGCCACTGTAGTTCTGCAGTGTAAGGTTGAGTAATCACTTGTGACTAGAAATTTTCTGTCATATCCTGAGTTTGATGACTGCTTTAAAAAAAGGTATGATTGGAAAACTTTGGCCAACATTTTTGGTTATTGTACATAGAGGTGATATGAGAGAATTTCCATAGCCTGCTTGGTCTTGGACAATTCCATAAACTGGGACTCCAGCTGAGCAGATAAACCCCTTTCTGGGAGGTACAGGTGAGCTATAGGTAGGCCAAGGGTTGTGTGAGAATGGCATTTCCTGACCTATGTTTCCTTAGAGCTCCTCTGTAGCCTCTAGATATATGGTAAATATGAAGCCTACCATTAAGCCTGAGTTCCAGGACAAGTAAATAGGCCTTTTTCTCAGGAAGACCAGGGGTATGCTTCCATCTTTTGTCTGTTTTGTCCCTGGGGAGTGATAACCTGCCAAGAACTGTCTGCCCAATTGATTCAGTCACTTGGGGGCCATAAACGCAGGACCCCTGGCCACTAGAGCCAGATACTCAAGGGGCAACCCCTGTGTGGACTGGGCACACCTGTGAGTTTCATTCATGATGGCCACGGAGAAGTTTGGATCTGCGGCAAGCCCTCTGGCTTCAGTGGGGCCACTGGAGAGCCCAGGTCTGTGGCAAGCCCATCAGCTGCAGAGGAGCTGGGGGAGTGTGTCAGGTTAGGTCAGGCCCTCCAGTTCCTGCAAAGTAGCGTGAGTACAAAAATGATGCCCTCCAGTGGCCAGCACTGCCAAATATGGGAACTGTGAACAGTACTTCGTGCCAGCACCTCTTTCCTCAGAGAAAGTGTGAGCAGACCCTTGCATCTCTGCCAGACACTTTAAGAATTAGCTAATGAATCTTCTTCATGTGTGGTCTAGTCTGCTTTTCACACTGCTGCTTTGCGCTGAGTCCCATGGTGAGTGAGTCCATGTCTGAGCCCTTTAGGGGCTGACTTTCCCTTCCCAACCACCCATTGGGGTTTCATCTCTGCAGTGCTTGTCTCAAAGCTTGGGGTGCTTGATGTGGGGCACAAACCCCAACGCCTCCTCAGAGAGAAGCTGCATGTTTGTGAGACCTTTTCTGATTATTTTCATGCAAGGGGTGGGGCTCTGGCTGAAACTGTCTTTGCTGTCCTACATATCTCTGTGTGGCCCTTTCATTCTAGCTGCTCATTTAGTTTTTAGGTCTTTTTAAGAGAAAATTGCTCCATATGTTTGTACAGATTTGGTTTGTCCATGGAACCAGGTGAGTTCAGGATCTCCTATGCCACCATCTTGAACTACCTCTTCTGAAGACTGTATTTTAAATGAAGAAAAATGGTCTCATATAACAGTCTTAGGATGCAAGAGGAATGGTGAGCAAAAATACTAGTCAATATGTAGGTAAATCTAAAGCAATATTATATTAACTATTAATGAGATTTCATTTTTTATTATTATTCTGTTATAGTTGTCCCAATTTTTCACCCTTTGCCCTCCTCTGCCCAGCCGCCCCCCAACTCCCACAGTCAGTCCCTACAGCTTTGTCCATGTCCATGGGCCATTCACATGTTTTTCGACTAATCCCTTTCCCTTCTTTCCACCATTATCCTCCTCCCCACCCCGCTCTGGCTGCTGTCAGTCTGTTCCATGTTTCCATGTCTCTGGTTCTATTTTGCTCATTAGTTTATTTTGTACATAAGGTCCTCTTATAGGTGAGATTACATGGTATTTGTCTTTCGTCGACTGGCTTATTTCACTTAGCATAATATTATCCATTCTATCCATACTGTTGTGAAGGGTAGGAGTTCCTTCTTTCTTTCTGCTGTGTAGTATTCCGTCATGTAAATGTACCATAATTTTTTGATCCACCCATCTACTGATGAGCACTTAGGCTGTTTCTAGCACTTGGCTATTATAAATAACACTGCTGTGAACATAGAACTGCATATGTTATTTTGAATTGGTATTTCAGGATTCTTAGAATATTCCCAGCATTGGAATTGCTGGGTCAAAAGGCAGTTCCATTTTTAATTTTATGAGGAAATTCCAATGTTTTCCACATTGGCTGCACCAGTCTGCATTCCCAGTAATAGCGTGCTAGGGTTCCCTTTCCTCCACATCCCCTCTAGCACCTGTTTGTGATTTATTGATGATGGCCATTCTGACTGATGTGAGGTAATATCTCATTGTGGTTTTAATTTTCATTTCTCTGCTAGCTAGTGATGCCGAGCATCTTTTCATGTGCCTATGGGCCCTCTGTATGCCCTCCTTTGAAAAGCATCTGTTCAGGTCCTTTGCCCTTTTTAATTGGATTGTTTCTCTTTCTGGTGTTGAGTCATAGGAGTTCCTTATGTATATTGGAGATTAAACCTTTGTCAAATGTATCATTGACAAATATATTCTCCCATGCAGTTGATTCCCTTTTCATTTAGATGATGGTTTATTTAGCCATGCAGAAGCTTTTTAATTTGATGTAGTCCCATTTGTTTATTTTTCTTTTATTTCCCTTGCCCTAGAGGATATATCAGCAAAAATGTTGCTAAGTGGGCTATCTGAAATTTTATTGCCTATGTTTTCCACTAGGACTTTAATGGTATCACAACTTATATTTAAATCTTTTATCCATTTTGAGTTTATTCTGACATATAATGTAAGTTGGTGGTCAAGTTTCTTTCTTTCTTTTCTTTTCTTTCTTTTTTTTGCATGTACCAGTCCAATTCTCCCAACATCATTTTTTAAAAAGACCGTTTTTACTCCATTGTATGCTTGTACCCCTTTTTTCAAATATTAATTGACCATAGAGTCAGGGGCTTATTTATGGGCTCTCTATTCTGTTCCATTGATCTATGTGTCTGTTCTTATGCCAATATCAGGCTGTTATGACTACAGTGGCCTTGTGGTATAGTTTTATATCAGGTATTGTGATCCCTCCTACTTTGTTCTTCTTTTTCAAAATTGCTGAGGCCATTTGGGGTCTTTTTTGGGTCCATATAATTTTTTGGAGTATTTGTTCTAGATTGGTGAAACATATCATTGGTATTTTAATAGGGATTGCATGAAATCTATAGATTGCTTTGGGGAGTGTGGACATTCTAATGATGTTTATTCTTCCAATCCATGAACACGGTAAGTGCTTTCAATTATTTGTGTCTTCCTTAATTTCTTTTTTCAGTGTTGTACACTTTTCTGAGTACAGGTTTTTTACCTCTTTGGTTAGGTTTATAACTAGGTACTTTATTTTTCTTGTTGCTATAATAAATGGGATTTTTTCCTACTTTCTCTTTCTAATGGTTCATTGTTGGTGTATAAAAATGCCATCAATTTCTGAATATTGACTTTGTATCCTACTACTTTGCCAAATTCACTTACTAGGTTGAGTAGTTTTTTAGTGGAGACTATAGGGTTTTCTATAGTACACTATTATGTCATCTGCAAATAATGACAGTTTTACTTTCTCCTTTCCAGTTTGGATGCCTTTTATTTCTTTTTCTTGTCTGACTGCTGTGGCTAGAACTTTCAGTGATATGTTGCATAAGAGTGGTGAAAGCGGATACCCTTGTCTTCTTCCTGATCTTAGGGGAAAAGCTTTAATTTTTGCCCATTGAGTATGATGTTGGGTGTGGGTTTCTCATATATGGCCTTTATTATGTTGAGGTATTCTCCCTCAATTCCCACTTTGCTGAGTGTCTTTATCTTAAATGGGTAGTGAATTTTATTAAATGCATTTTCAGCATCTGTTGATATGATCCTTGGTTTTCATCCTTCATTTTTTATGTGATATATTATGTTTATTGATTTGCGAATATTGTACCATCCTTGCATTCTTGGGATAAATCCCACTTAATCATGGTGTATGATCTTTTTAATGTATTACTGGGCCTGGATAGTCAATATTTTGTTGAGAATTTTAGCATCTATGTTTATCAGATATATTTACATGTAATTTTCTTTCTTTGTTGTGTCTTTACCTGGCCTTGGAATTAGGATAATAGTGGAATTAGGATAATAGTGGCCTCATAAAAAGAGTTCGGGAGTCTCCCTCTTCTTGAATTTTTGGGAATAGTTTGAGAAAAATAGGAGTTAGTTCTTCTTTGAATGTTTGGTAAAATTCACCTGTGAAGCCACCTGGTCTAGGGCTTTTGTGTGCCGGGAGCTTTTTGATTACTGCTTCAGTTTTGCTAGTTGCTATTGGCCTATTCAGGCTTTCTGCTTTTTCTTGGTTCAGTTTTGGAAGATTTTATGCTTCTAGAAATAAATCCATTTCACCCAGGTGGTCTAATTTCTTGATATATAGTTGTTCATAGTAATTTCTTACAATCCTTCTTATTTCTGTGGTATCAGAAGATAATTTCAATGTAAGTCATAGCAAAGGGGTAATTGGAGATGAAGTTTTCTTTAGCTGGTTTTCACAAACCATTTAAATGGTTCACAGTAGTGGTCCCAGTAGGGTGGTGGGACCTACAGATCTTAGAGAGGGGTTGGAACTTCCTTCTAGTACATTCCATGTTTTACTCTTGCCAAGAAACATCTCTTTCAGTCACTCACAAGAGAAATTTTGTGCAACCTCTACTCTTTAATAGCAATATATTTTTCATAAAAGTGAATGGTTAAGAAGTAATATTTTTGGCAGTAGAGACTGGGCAGGTCTGGTCCTTTATAAACAGGTCATTTTTAATTGAGTGACTTACAAATTATATTTTGGTTTAGAGATAGCTCATATAATTTAAATTATTTCTATTTTTCATATATGGAACAAAAGTTAGATGCCAAATTTCCATTTATTTACATTTTTTCTAAATAAGCTTTTAAATATTACTCAGAGGCCAGATAATGAGAGTTGCAATTAAATATAGTACATAATTCTAATACTTAAAAAAATTAAATAGTTGATCAAATGATATACACTAGAAATAATAAGTACCAAGAAGACATTTAAAATAACTATGGAAGCAATTTCAAAAGATGACACAAGATTATTTGTTGACATAAGTAATAGGTACATTACCTAAGGTAGAACCTGGTAACAGCACATCAATAAACATTTGTTTCATGACATGTACAACTATTGTTAGAGTTTGGATATAGTGAAAATGGAAATTGGGTGACTATAGGAAACTAACAGAAAAGGAATTTCAGTTGAGAAATGGGACTGAAATTTGTTTTTGAACAATGGGAGGAAGAGAAAGAAGAAGCATTCTAGACTAATGAAATAGTGTGAATAAAATCAGAGAAACAGGAAAGCAAATCGAAATCCATTTTCTTTTTCCTGCCATGTTCAGATTCAGGATAGTATGATATTTTGAAGGAGGATTTATACAAAACAGGCCTTTTGTTAGTAATGTATTTATTCAGAGGTAACATTAGAAAATATAAAAGCACTGAGAGTGGTTACATCTTGGAGTTATAAAAATGTGTTGTAAGAAAAGTCGGTTACCCCCTGAGAAAGAAGTTGCCTCCCAGAAGAACCAGCAAATGTTCATTAGTACACTCTACCAAAAGGTCAGAGTTGTTTCATCAGCTAGAGATGGACAGGAATAGCTACATGTGAGTGAGTAGATTCCAGAGCGGTAACAAATATAACAACCAACATTGCAGCTACCTGGGAAACTTCCTTACTGTAAAGGATTAGAGATGATTGGGTTTTATAAGATCCCAGGATTTCTGTGTGGTCATGATTTTTTTTTTTTTTTTAAACCATGCCAATGTAAATGCATCTGTCACTTGCACTGGAGTTTAGAGCAAATAGTGAAACAGTGTAGAATTAAGCATTGAGGGAATTGATCGAGCTGAAGGAAAGATAAATTGATAGCAAATGCACTCTATTCTCTCCAAGAAATATAAGAATTTCCATTAAAAAAAATACCTGTCATCAGGCATTACTAATATTCAAATTAGACCCAATTGTTCCAGTACAATATTATTTTTACCCAAATTAAGAGGAAGCTCCTTCCCAGGTTTGTGTTAGAATTTTAGGCATTTTCCTTAGACACTTCCAAGTTGGAGAAGTATCCAGTGGTACTCTACAACTCTCCCTTTCTTTCAAGTTCCCTTAATTGGCACAATCCAAGTAAGTTCTTTCTTTCTTTCTTTTTTTTTTTTTTTAATTTGGTATAAACTTACATCATGATAATGAGTTAGTTTGTTATGTAAAAACTCATTCTCCTCTTTTCCATGACTATTATTTAAAATAGGCAAAAAAGACACTTAATATTTGCTGAAGAAATGCATGAAAAGTGAATACTTCAGTCTAATTTAATTTATTCAAAAGGGTCACTACAGAAAATAGAACTCATTGCCTTTCTTTGTGTTTCTGTCCTCTCTGCCACAATTTTACTTGAGATTACTTTGGATTTTGGTATTTATTGAGATGTAATTTCAAAACTAATATTGGAAAATTTTCTTTTGACGAAAGATTTAAGTTGAATAATTAATTTATTTAAAAAATCAGGCATATTATACAATAGGAGATAATTGAAGGTCTCAAGTGTATGTTTTTATATAAGAGAAGACTGCTTTGTGATCAGTCTTTTTCATAGCTTGTAATTTCTTCTATGAGGAAAATAAAATAGATAAGTCACCTAATAGGTATAATTTTATAGGTGAAGTACACGAGGACAGTTTTTTTGTTGTTGTTGTGTTCAATACATCAGCCCAGAGTACTGATATGCGGTAGGCATACAACATTTATTTTTTCAATTAATATCTATATATAACTGCCTAGATAGCTTTACAATTATTAGTGTGGTTTATTCTATAATTTAAATAATCTGTCTCTGTTACAAATATAAATTTTTTTCAATATTAAGTTTCTAAGATGGTGATTTATCGAGATATTAAACTCACAGCTCTGTATTGAAAAAAACTGCTTGAACTTAAAGTGTACAAATCATATTCTTTTTAAGGTAAACATAGATGGGTTAAGGCTTCAGACGTGCACCACTCAGTGTGAGCTCTGCAAGCATGAGGCTCTGGCTGGAGAGTATTTAGATTATTTTAGTTTAGAAGTACATTTGCATGGATTGCGGAGGCCAAGTAAACAGTTGCGTTAAAGCATTTTTAAACTGGTATCTATTAGTTGAAATATATATATTTTGGAATATAGAATTGTTTGTAAACACTTTAAACTTACACCATTACTCTCACGGCTTTAAAAGTTGTACTTTGGGGGCTGAGTCCTTAGAGTAAATAATTGTATATATATTTTATATAACCAAAAAGCTCTCTTAGCCTTGAAAATTATATTTTAAAAAGCAGACCATATAAAGTTTTACACTCCCCCCACCCTGACCAAATCCATTCAAAGTAATTGAATATTTACTTATGTGAATTAGTTATCTTAAAACTGTAAATTAATGCTATGGGTCTGTTAGTATTAATACAGCTTTATTTTTAGTGAAACTTAGAAAGCATTAATATTTAATAATTTTCATGTTCTCCTTCATATTACGTAATTATTTAAAAATATTAACACCTTCATTTTTAAAAATAGGTGATGATGTAGCTGATACTGATATATAAGAAACAGTTTTGAGTTTACTGTGCATCTTAATAAGTACTTTATATATGTGTGTGTGTGTGTGTGCATGCATTAACCACAGAAACTCTATGTACCATTATTATAATTTGCATACAAATGAGGAAACTAAGGATAAGGGAGGTTAAATATCTTTTTCCAAAATCGAAGTATTACAAATCTGGCATATACTGTAACTGGAATTTGGCCCTTAGCTGGACATTGGCACCAGTGCTCTAATTCGTGATTCACTTGTTGAATATCAAAACAAATGATGTGTTAGGTAAGAACGGACACAAATGAGAGCAGTAGACAATGTGCCAATAGTAAGATTTTCCTCTCTCTGTCTCTCTCCCCATCTCTCCTTTTCTTTCTTTTTCTTATCCTCCTCCTCTCCTTATAATAATGAATGTATTTACATTCTCATATATCCGTTTAAACCAGGGATTCTCACCTGGGTAATTTTGCCACTCAGAGAATATTTGGCCATGTCCGGAAGCATTTTTGGTTGCCTTATCTAGGAAGATGCATTAGGCATCGAATGGCTAGAGGCCAGGGATGCTGCCAAACATACCATAATATATAGGACAACCCTTACCAGCAAAGAATTATCTGGTCCCAAACATCAATGGTACATTTGAGAAACACTGATTTAAACTAGGAAAACTATCACATTATCTCTAGAAAAACAGTGTATGGCTATCTATATCTTCATAGCAAATATTACTATTCTGTTTAAATTTGAAAGAAAATACATGTTTTGGGCCAAAAGTGATTCCACATTTATGATATTTCAGAGTAGGGTCAATGCAGTTCTCTTTTCTTAAATTAACTCTTTCCTCTCTGTCATTGTCTTTTATTTTTCACATATCTTGATCAAAAAGACCAATGTTCTTTCTAATCCCTCCAGCCAGTACAATGGGGACAATATAGGGAGGACCAAGTAGAGTTAGTGAGAGACTGGGGAGAAGGAGATACCAAATGCCAGTGGAATCAGAAGCACAAAAAGATGTAAAATTCTAGGGAACTTCATGTGCTTCATCAAACTCCAATTTCAATTTTTGTTCTTACAGTAAAATATTTAAATAAATCTGTGTACTCTAAAAATTATTCACATTTGCATGCAGCTTTCCAAATGTCACTTTTAATAGTCATTAACATTGTAATTGAAATTACATGCTGGAAAATGTCATAAGTGTTCTATGCAATGGTGAATTTCATATAACAGTCAAGCAGAAATGCAGAATTTATAGAGTAGTTTAGTTTTAATAAATTTGTATTTATCTTTCCATCTGGAAAAAAAAAAGAACATATTGCCAAGAATTATATTACTTGATTTAGCAAACAACAACTACAAAAAGTAATGACTGCTAAAATTAAGGTAAGGAAGATTTCCCATAGTTTTTTTTTTTTTTTTTTAACCACGTAAATGTTACTTGTGATATGTCATTTAAAGTACAAATCTTCATTAACAAAGGTTCTGCAGTAAGCATATTGCTCTAAGTAAAATTTAGCAGCAGCCTTGTTTGATAAATTGGATAGCTTTCACAATTCAGAATAGCTTAAAGGATCTAAAAATGTTTTTTTAATATGAAGACTAAAACTCCTTAAAAATGTATGAATATTAAACACAGCATTTTCAGAACATTTTCAGTATATTTTCTGTTGTTCTTCATATGCATTTTCATAATTTTATCTGCTGTGCTAAAAAATAAATCTTTTTTGAAACATGATATATAAAAAACTTTAATTTTATTTTCACATAAGTATATTTTGCTGTTTTGTATATTTATGAAATACAATTTTTTTCACACATACTTTTATTTAAAGCATGATCTTATAGAATGTTGCAATCAGCTTTCAAATTTCATTTGTGTAAAGTGTATAATTTGGAAATAAGAAAGGGAAAAGGGTTTCCAGTCTTTTAATGAAAGTTATTTTTATAAACTAACTAACAATAATACAGGATTTTATAATGTGTTTTTCCAAAAAATTTTGAGAGTCTCCCATGTACCTGCAAAGGTGGTATAATTGTTCCTGGGTAATATTTTAAGAGCTCTTTTGACAATTTTATTTTTACTTATGTTTAGATAACATTTATGGATTAAAGTTATAGAAAGTAATTTAAAAATTGATTAATTGAAATTGGATGCTCTGACAAATTGATTTCTCTGCTTAACTCACTGTTGCCTGAAAAAGTCTCTTTTGTTTCAACTTGCATTATTGAAAAACTTTCTGGAGTGTAATGTTCAATGTTCCTGTTTTCATAATTAGACTCCATTGCTGAAAGTGACTCCTCATGAACTGATCCTCTGGAAGCATCCTTAGTTACTTATTCTATATAACTCAATATAGTATATTGCAATACATAATGTATAAAGATTAGGCATAATTAGGCATTGAAATACTTAAACCAAAATTGCCTAAGTGAACTTTTTCAAATCACATTTGTCTTGTTATTTTAAAGTATAAAGCAGAAAAATATTTTTAGTAAAGTTAGTCTTATTAGTTGGTCTCTTGGTATTTGAGGTTCGAATGTGCTTCTAAGTTACCTGAGATTCCCTAGGAATCAGGTAGAAAACAAATAATGGCAAACATTTGTTTCTATAACCCAGGACTTCTCAATTTTGCAATGCTGACATTTATGGCTAGATAAAGTTTTTGGTTGGGGGGGCTGTTAAACATGCAACACACAATGCAATGTTTAACGGTACCCCTGTAGCACCCCACCTTCCCCAGTTTTGACAACCAAAAATGCCTTCTGATTTGGCCCCCCTTGAGAACCACTGCTGTAACCCGTTAAAATTAAACCTCAATTTTCACGAAATTGAGATGCATAGATACAATGCACTCTTCAATGACTCTTCTCTTTATTGTTACAAATTTCTGATAAAAGAAAGTGGGAAAACACAATGCTCTAGTTAATCCAGAAGGAAACAGTGCAAGTGTATAAAGTGTATACACAGGATGCATAATGTAGGCAGTGAAAGCTATCACAGGGGTAAGGGAGTTGTGGCCCCCAGTAGGGCTGACTCCACCCACAGCTGACCCAGCTTCACCCGAAGTGGCTGTAGGCTGCATGGGCGGGGACACAACCCACTTCGTGTACTGGGGAGGCAGCCAAATTGGGCGCTGCCTGGTTGGGGCCTCTAGTAATACAAGGAGACACAAGACAATGTGTATGAGTCTTATAAATAGTCCTCTCAGTGGCAAGGTATGGTCTCTCTAAGATGTGAAATACATGTCCAAAAGTTCTTGACTAGGCCCTTTTCTTGTCTATGCAACTAAGTCTTAGCTCTCCTTTTTAATTCCTCTCTAAGATCAAATCCAGTTCTTTTTACTCTTATAACCTCTTAAAGTAGGAGGGCTGGGCTGGTTGCAAATCCTGCCTTTGTTAACTCTGTTCCTGACAGTCACCAAGCCACTAATCCAGCTCTGCCCAAGGTCAAATGATACCAAAGATACCTGTGGCACAGGGAGGGGTTTCAAGGACAAAAGTGATGGGACCTGTAATCTTCAATATGTTCTGTAAACAAGGGAGTATTGAAATTATTCTTGTTACAACTATGTGTTCTCTCTAGAAAAGTTCTGGACTTGCCTGAGTTTCTGTGAAGTCATAGTTGGCACTTTAGCCTTTATTTTTTTTTAAATTAAATTAAAATTTTAATATTTTTTTCAATTACAGTTGATGTACCTTACACTAATTTTAGGTGCACAGCATAACAATTAGACATTTATATATAAATGATATATCTTTCAAAGTGATCACCCTGATAAATCTAGTACCCATCTGATACCATACATATTTATTATAATATTAGTGACATATTCCCTCAAAAAAAGAGAAGAGATTAAGAAGTACAAATTTCTATTTACTTTAGTCACTTTTTTAGAGTCATTGTCTCTCATTTGTTTTCATAATGGCTGTTTTCCAAGGCCCATGAGCCTGGGTGTCTGAAATCCCATCCTGGACAATTGCAAATTATTCTTATTAACCTTATTTCTGTCACACAAGAAATAACCATCTTGGCCTCTATTGTAGGGAAACTGAGGCCAGGAAAACTGTCTTATCATGAACTCAGTTGAAAGTTACTATAGATGATTATTTTAGAATTTGAATAAGGGACTATAGAAGTTCATACTAAATCATCTGGGCAGTTTAAAGGTCAAATAAGCTGGTTAATTAGTGAGCTAAGATCATATCCTGACGTTTTGCTCTCAGTGAGTTCATTTAGACTGTCTTAAAACTGAAATTTTAGTTAACTGATTTGATTAATAAAAACAAAAATTTCCACGGAATGATTTTAGATACCTTCTCTGGACCCATTTTGAGTTGAAGTAAGAAATTAAGTTTTCTTATTAATGTTCATTTTTTACTCAGTTTTACTTAAAAAAGTTTTTTAAACCTGTTTTCCTATTATGTGGATATATTTTTGAGGTTTTATTTTGTTTTATTTTTTTCCCTTTGCATCATACATTCCTTGAATTTTTACAGAAGACTGAACACAGAAAAATAATTAACTGGCAACCCCCTCCACTGATTAACCCTACCTATGTTGTGATCTGAGTTTGAACAACAAATTGTATGCATTTCTGTTGACCTATTATACACTGACAATGATTTAGGAGTAAGCCAGTAGTTAGATGCATAATTAGTGAGAAATTGCATAACTATGTAAAGCAAGTTGTGGCTTTAAGTGTCATTAAATGCAATTATAGCATAAAATTATTGTAAATTGGTTATTTTTTAGAAGTTACTAATTTGTTTTGATTATATTATAGTCATTACTTCTAGATCTAAAATGGAATAATAAAGGATATCTGCCAGAGTTTTAAGAGAAAAGTTAAATTCATATCTGAGAGAAGTGGGCTACTTCTTTCTTGTTGCTTTTGGCAATCACTGCAGGAAAACTTCTTCTTCTTATTATTATTATTTATTTAGAAGTAAGTTTGTGCTTATGTACATACACTTTTTATATTTAATATGTCTTCCTGTTGTACTTAATAAATTGTGTCATAACCAAAATCAGAGAAACTGATGTGAGAGGAAATCCAATTTTTCCCTTAATGCAAAACAATTAGAACTCATAACATTTTAAAATTAGATTGTTTTGCTGTTTGGTTTTTCAAGTTTAGAGAATTTTATAAAGATTTTATTTAAAAGGCTGGAATTCTAAATCCCATGCTTCTTTTTTTAAAATTATATTTTATTGATCATGCTATTAGAGTTGTGCTGATTTTTTCCCCTTTTGCCCCCTCCACCCAGTGTCCCCCACTCCCTCAGGCAGTCCTCCCTCCATTGTTCATGTCCATGGGTCATACGTATAAGTTCTTTGGCTACTCCCTTTCCTATACTGTATTTTACATCCCCATGGCTGTTCCGTCACTCTATTTGTACTTCTTAATCCCCTCACCTCTTCACCCATTCTCCCCTTCCTCTCTCCCACCTGGCAACAATCCAATAACTAACTTCTTTTTTCTTACTGCATTTTTTTTTTATTGTTGTTCAACTACAGTTGTCTCCATTTTCCCACACTACTTATCCCTGCCCCACTTACCCTCACATGCTTCTAAACATTCTAAAAACACTTTTGTTTCTCTAACTCAACATAAAAAGTTGAAATGCTGTGAGCACAATTTCAGGAAGGCCTCATTAAATCTCATGTTTCATCCTAAGATATGGTCTCTCTAAGATGTAAAATACATGTCCAAAAATTCTTGACTAGGCCCTTTTCTTGTCTATGCAACTAAGTCTTAGCTCTCCTTTTTAATTCCTCCCTAAGACCAAATCTAGTTCCTTTTACTCTTACTGCCTCGTTTTCACTCAGCTAAGCGTAACTCCTTGGCTTTCATTCATGTGCAGTGCTGGCTTCTCATGGTGGCCTGGCTGCTTCTTCTGGTTATTAGCCCAGAATATAGCTTGTGTCTTATTTCTGAGGGTTCAGTATTCCCAGTTGAACCCTGAATATTTATTCTGTACTAAATACTGACCCTGTCCCCTACACGATACCTGTCATCTACTCACTTTTCAGCTGCTTTTCCCTAATCCCTTGCTAGCTTCTCGGAACACTCCCGCAGAAAGGAAGAAGAAACTAGGAGGCACAGAGATCATTCTAACAAGTGGTAGCCGTTTGTGTAATTAGAAATAAATAAATGTGTATCCAATAGCTCTGGATCTAGGGGTAAACAGAATACAATCCTAGTTATAATTTTTCTCGTATTTATCCATCCATTTATTTGCCTTAATATATACTGGGCACTGTTATGTTTCAAACACATATGCACACAACGCAGACACACACAGACAGAAACACACACAAGGTACACTGTAGTAAAACCCACAGATAAAAGATACAATAGAAACATAGATGAAGGGACTCCAAGGTTGACCTAAGGCATCAACTGTCCTGATTTGTTTAAACTCTCCACAGAGTTCACCATGTATAGCAAAAGAAGTTGCTAGGTCAAGATTAAAAATCTACATTTAAATGTAAATTTAGAAGTATTTTTTATGTACATGCTGTGGGAAATAGTTTAATTTAGATGCTTCCCTTCCTAATGTTATGTAATCAATGCACCTCCCTGCCACCCAGAATCCCTATGGTGAGAATTTTATGCATGATAGAGAAAAGTCAGAGGATACTTTATATTATGCAAATAATTACTTGTATTTTAAATGCAAACTTATTAAGTTCAGTTAATGTGGATAAGTTGTCAACTGACCATGTCTTAGCTCCAGTAGCTTGCATATAAAAATTTATAAAGTAATTGTTCAGGATTTGAATGTGCTTGGCATGGACACGTTCCCTTTGTTCTGTTTGAATACTTCGTGACTATACGAACAGCACACATTGTATTGACATGATGAGAAGATGGTGCTGATTTTGCTTGTCATGACAATTCTCAACACCTGTGTATCCTGGAAACTATTGCAGATCTAAGGTGTTTGCTTAGAATATACATATATTTTAAATTAGGTACATGTTATTAATAAAAATGTGCACTAAATTTTTATATTTGGAAATCTTTTGAAAGCAGTGATTAAAATGATTCAAAATAAGAATAAAATTATGGTTAAATAAATATACTCTGATGACCAAAAAGCAATATAAAGATAATTCAAGTTTTTTACATATGGTTCTTATATACTCATGAGGGAGGTATTTGAAACATAGAAACACTTTAAACTCCCCCCCTCTTTTTTCTTTGTCCCCTTTCTCCCGTTTAAGCAGCTGGTTCCTTACTAATCTCTTCAAAATTACCCTCAAAACTTCTTCCACTCCTTTAGATACTTGTTTGTTGCCTACCAGTCCAACAATGTCTCCTCATCTAAAAAGGAAACCTCCCTGAGAGAAACCCTTCATCAGCCTTCTTTTGCAGAAAGTGGGGGTTGTGGGAATGAGAATATCCATACACTAATCATTTTCTTCTATTGTCATGTATACATCAGTGAGCTTTGACTTATGATAATTTACAGTTCTTATGCTCAGCCAGGGGAGAAAGGTTTAAATAGCTTGGGTGTGCTTTAGAGGCAGAGTATTAGTTTATTTAGACTCAGTAAAATGTGGGCCATTGATGCATCCATTTTAATTAATGGGAGTTAGCAACTGCTGCATATATCTCATAATTAGATTTACCAGAATGCCAAGATGAGAAACCCAGTGATGCAGCACAATATATTATCCTCATTCAAAGGTGGTTCCTGCCTGAAGAGGTAGATGCCACATTCTGATAAAACATATGTGTATACCTTTAGTTGCTAACATAAATTACTCAATATGAAATGCTGCCAATAAAAGTGGTTTACTTTTTTTCTCTTTGTGAGCACAAATTATTCCTTAAAACAGCTAAAACAGTTATCTGAAAGAATCTACTTAGAAACATATTCCATACAGTAATAATATCTACTATTAATTTTCAAGGTAGATTCAGAATTCAAGGAAAATAATAAAAATGAAATGCAATGGAAAAACAAACAAACAAACAAACAAACAAAAACTACACCTAGAGAAGGAAGGACTTCTGGAAGAATTTGGCAGACGTTTTTCGCAGGAAAGCATCAATTTCACTGATGAAACTTTTTTTTTTTTAATCCAGTCATTGAAAGTCTCTGGAAATGGGCCAAAGGACATTAAGCAAATGAATAGTCATTCAAAAAAAATCTACGTAGTTTTTTACACAACAGCAAGAGGCTGTGACATTTAAGCCATGATCACTTTCTTACCACCATCCTTCCTACTCATTCAGCTCCGTGTTAGGGAAGTTATACCATGGGCATGTGCAGTCAAGAAGGTGGGGTTCCTTCTTCCATTTGCAAATGTAAGGGTACAGTTTTACCTAGGAGGGGCAGGCTGCTAGTCTTTCTCACTCTACACAGTCACTACATGTCTCTGAAGCTCTATCCTTGGCAGACCTAGCCAAAAGGACTAGTTCTTTCTTCCATCTACTTTCCACTCATAGCACAGAAGTCTACTCTATGCATAGAAGTCCAAGAGTATTGGAGGTTTAAACTCTCTGTCCCAGCTTATACATAGGGTGGGAGTTCAAACCAGAGAGGGTCAAGTGAAGAAGACCAAGGCATGACACCTTGTGCCCTGTACCCACACACAGAGTGAGAGATACTCAGTGAGAATGAAGGCCCTGCCCCCAGCATCAGTGCAGGGCTGGGACGAATCTGCCCCAGGGAAAAAGACAGGTCATAAGGTGAGAAGGTCCGCACCTCTACTGTAGGGGGCCTAACTTCATTTGGAACAAGATGAGGAAAAATTTATGCCTAAGAAATTTGTCAAGAACAATAGGTTATAATAGTGCAAATATGAAAATGACATAAATGTCCAATGGATAAAGAAGATGTGGTATATCACAATAGAATACTGGTCAGCCATAAAAATGGAGTAAAAGTTTGCAGTTTGTGTAAACATGGATGGAGCTTGAGGGCATTATGCTTAGTGAAATAAATCAGATTGAGAGAGACAAATACTCTGTGACCTCACTTATATGCAGAATTAAAAAAATAAGGTTATAGATACAGAGAACACATTGGTGGTTGTCAGAGATGGAAGTGTGGACAAAATAGGTAAAAAGGGTCAAAAGGTACAAACTTGCAGTTACAAAATAAGTCATGGGGATGTAATGTGCAGCATGGTGACTATAGAATACAGTTAATAAAACTGTATTGCATATTTGAGTTACAAAGGGTAAATCTTGAAAGTTCTCATCACAAGGTAGAAAAAGGAACAACGGTGTTCTTGATAGAGAACAATTAAAAGGAATCTGATAGCTCCAAGATCAAGTGAAAAAGCAGAGCAGCTGTAAGTTTAATAGAGAGAGCCAGGTAAATAGATAAAGCATGAAGAGCCCTCCTGTGATAACAGCTGATTTGGGGAATTGAGAAGGTTGTGAATATGCATTAGGCTCCACTCCTACAGGAACAATCAGATCAGGAATTGAAAGTCACACGCAGACCCCTCAATATGGCATGGATGCTTCACTGCCACAAGGGGCTTAAACAGAACTTCTGGCCAAACACTAATTGAGCAATAAGCTACTCTGACCTGGAAGTGACTCCTAGGAAGTCAGGTTTAAAAGTAAAATCATGCTTGGCAGTCTGTAAAACCATGTGCCTACTCAAGGCTACACTCTCTCAGGAGTGATCAAGAGGGAACCACCAAGCTGATAGTTCCTGGCTGAATGTGTGGGGAAATACACTCAATGATGTGCGATAGCTGTAAGCTGATACATATTCCCTGATAGACTGTAAAATTCTGACATGGGCCCAAAGCACAGCCTTTGACCAAAAGTTGCTTCCACTGTCCCAGTGGTGACCCCTAAATGAAAAAGTAAGGGGAAACATATGGGCATAGACATCACTGGTTGCACACTACAGGAACAGACTTTGTAGAATTAGTTCAGCCAACTTGCTAAACCAAAAAAGGATGATATAAACAACAATAACAACCCACCCACCACCTGGGATAAGTAGTCAGAGTTTTTATACTATCTAAAAGTTCAAGTTTTCAGCTAAAAAAAAGTATGAGGCATAAAAAAAGAAAGAAAAACAAGGCAGTGTGACATACACATAAGGGGAAAAAGAAGATAATAAAACTGCCTTTGAATGAGTCTAGCTGGTGAACTTAAGGACAGTCTTCAAGGCAGCTATTATAATTATGTGTAAAGAACTAAAGGAAACAATAGTTAAAGAATTAAAGGAAAGTATGATGACAGTGTCTTATAAAATAGAGAATATAAATAAAGAAATAGGAACTAATGAAAATAACCAAAAGGAAAATATAAAATTGAAAAGTATAAAAACCAAAATGTAAACTTCACTAGAGGGGTTCAAGAGCTTGTCAATAAAGAATCAGTAAGACAGATCATGTAATCTGAAGAACAGAGAGGGAAAAGTGAAGAAAAATGAGTAGGTTTACATCAAGTTCATTAACAAACACATAATCGGAGCAGCAGAAGATGAGGAGAGAGAGAGAGCGAGCTCCACCCTCAAAAAAAGAAATAAGACTAAAAGTTCCCAAAAATGTATGAAAAAGAGCAAATGTTCATGAAGTGTAATAAATTTCAAGTAGGATAAATGCAAAACAGTCCTCACCCAGATACATCATATTCAAAATGTTGAAAGCAAAATATAAAGAGAAAATCTTAAAAGTAATAACAACAAAACAACTCATCACGTAAAAGAGAACCTCAACAAAAATAATGGCTGACTTATTGGAAATAGTAGATGCAAAGAGGCAGTAGAATGACATAGGCAAAAAGCTGAAAATTAAAGATCAAGCACTGTAAACTTACAGAATACAAGGGAAAAATAGACAACAATAATAGTTGGAGACTTCAATACACCCTCTTCTAAAATGAGTAAAACAAACAGGCAGATGATCAACATGGAAAAAAAAGATCTGAACAACACAATCAGCCAAGTAAACTAAACATACCTATTGAATACACAACCTAACAGCAGCAGAATAAAGAATCTTCTCAAGCACACATGGACCATTTTCAAGGATAGGCTATATGCCAGTCAGAAAACAAGTCTCAATGAATTGAAAAGTATTAAAATCATATGAGATATATTCAGTGAATAAGGGGGAATTAAATTAGACATCAATAACCCTAAGGAAATTTGGAAAATACACAAATATGTAAGATTTAAACGCAGCCCTAAATAATCAATAAGTCAAGAAGATATCACAAGGAAAATTAGAGCATACTTTGAGATTCATAAAAATAAAAACAGAAAAACCAAAGTAATGGAATATAGCTAAAACAGTACTCAGAGGGAAAGTTATAGCTATAAACACCTACATTAAGATATAAGAAAGATCTTAAATATATAGCCTGACCTTTCATATTGTCATTGGAAAATGATAGCAAACTAATCTAAGCTAGAATTTAATAATGGAAATTAATGAAATATAGAGTAGACAATCAATAGAGCAAAGGAAGGAAACTAAAGGTAGTTGTTTGAAACAAATTAAAATAAACACATTTAACTTGACCAAGGTAAAAGAGAAAATGCTCAAATCATAAAAATTAGATATCAAAGAGGGAACATCACTACCAATGTTACAGAAATAGCAAGGTATATAAGGGAATATTTTGAACAACTGTGTGCCAACAAAGTGTATAAATTAGATGAAATGTGTAAACTTCTAGAAAGACAGAAATAACCAAAAAAGAAGAAATAGGCCATCAAAATATACCTGTAACACGAAAGCTATTGAACGACTAGTTAAATTTTCCACAAAGGCCCAGGACCACCAGTGGCTTCGCTGGTGCGTTCTACCAAACATTTAAAGAGGACAATACTAATTATTTACAGATTATTTCAGAAATTAGAAAAGAAGAGAACAATTTCCAATTCATGCTATTATGTCAGTATTGTCCTGATTCCAAAATCAGATAAAGATTTTACACGAATGCTAGAGACCATTATCCCTTTTGACTATGGATGCAAAAATCCTCAACATGAACTTGTACATGAGGTCAACAAGTTTGTAGGACCCAAGGTCAATTTTCAAAAAATAGTTGTATCTCTATGTACTGACAAACAACATTCTTAATATGATTTTAAAACAATACCATTATAATAAGATTATTTTGAATAAATGTAATGAAAGACTTGAAAGATTTGTATAATGAAAATTGCAACACATTGTTGAAAGACATTTAAAAAGAGCAAACTAAATGGGAAATTCCAGGTTCATGGATTGGAAAAATAATATTGCTAAATATTTTTAAATATTAAATATTTGAGATTTTGAAATTTGCACATATTTTCAGACTGTCCAATTTATACAGAATGCTCATTCAGTCATTTTATAAAGTCCAGCCAAATATAGAGTAATATCCCTAATTATTTTTGCTGTCATTTAATAATTACCTTAGATTTGTTACAGCCATTAATTGTTTTTAAATTAGATGTCTCATTTAGTTTTGGATTATTACTGTATTTTAATTCTTGTTGATAAATAATGTCTTGATTTCATAAGAGATCCTAAACATTAGTTAAAAATTGAGTATCTAGTACAGAACTGGAAAGACAAGACTGAAGTTTCCATGAAAATGCTTAACAAAGGTGAAGAGATAAGTCATAGGACATGTAAGAAAGACCAGTGGACATGGACAACAATATGGGGACTGACTATGGAAGTGGATGGAGAGCTGAGTGTGGGGGTAAAGAGGGGAAAATTGGGACAACTGTAATTGCATAATCAATAAAACATTAAAAAATGCTTAAGAAGCTCTAAGGTAATATTTAGCAAGATGTCACCATTTAGGTGACATTTATTTTAGGAAATTGTGATAGACACTACCTGGATAACAAATTTTCTTTTTTCCCCCTTTTTTTATACTTTGCAATTTCACTCTCTTGATCTTAGATATGAACATTTTAGGTGGGGTGGTGGGAAGTAGGCTTATTCACAGTAAAACCTAATCTTCAAAGAGGAAAGAATAAAGCAAATATGAAAAGAGAAGTAGAATTCAAAGACTAAAGGGCCTCAGACAAAATAATAAAGTGGCTGCCCAAGTTCAACCACTTACTTTGATACTCCTACATTCTTCTAAGAGATTCTGCAATTTTACTTAACTCAGTATTTAACAGCTTCTGTCACTTTCACCTTATCAATCTTTAACTAAGATAATTTCTCCTGCCACACCCCACAAAGCGATCAAACTAGATTTTTGTTAACTCCTGGTAAAATGCATGTTATTAGAGTATCATGCAAAAATCACTTGATATTTAATCCTTTAAGTCTTTTGTGTTTTATTGACTTGGTTACTTGAGAATGCCAGTAGAAGATATTATATGTAGATTAAAAAGGGTAAATGTTTCTGAATCATAATTGAAAATTAATGGGGCACTATTTTTCAATGGAAATATAATTTTTAAGGGTTTGATTGTTTTCAGTTGCTTAAGGAAGCAGGAACCATTGGATAGAAACAGTCAAAGAGGCTGCCAGTCCAACAGCCTGGCTTTTTCTCATTCTACCCAACTCACTGGATTGTCCAAGAATTGTTCTCATGTGTCTTGATAGTAATTTTTCTTCTGTATAGTGAAATAGCCACTCTCCTAGATATGACTGTTGCTAATCAAATGTACTGTGAATGCAACAATCATCTGCCAGCTCTGCTAAGAGAACAGTGATCAACCCAGAGGTCATAGATTAGAAAAATGTATCCATAACCTAAACATAAAATCACTTGTTCAAGGATCGTAAAGCAACCTGTAATGCAATCCAAGCAGTTATTCATATAGGAGTTCTTTTGGAAGAGGGTAGCATACAGTTTTGGGTTTTTTTTTTTAGTTTTTTGTAAAGGAAGATCTAAATATCTTAATAATCAGAAGAAATGAGAAATAATATACAAGATACTTAACAGTGACTATCAAAAAACTTGACAGAAGTTCAGGACCATACCTGCTAGCTGAGTGGTCACATCGCTGTTTCTGTCTGCATATATAGAGCAGTAAGGGGAGTTGACTCCGGAAAGAGCCTAAGCATCTCAGGATCTAAGCTGAGCCTATGAAACCTATGGTAGAATGGGCACAGCATCGGGACTTAAAAGTTATTCTATTACAGTTAATGTTTTGATTTGTTTAAGGGAAAGGCTGATCTCAGGAGATGTACAATAATATTGACTTTGTGAAACTGCAAATGAATTGCACAGAGTCAAATTGAAGGAATCACTCATCCCAATTCAATCAGAAAGCTGTAAAGGAAAGGGATTCAACTATTAAGCTACTTAATTTACCTAACATACACTGAAGCAAGAAATCACTTTGATGATTATTAAATGAAAAACAAAAACAGACACAAAGAGAGTCACATTGTGATTCTAATGTTTGAAAAAGCAATGCATTAAAAATATGAAGATGCTAATAGTGTTGTTATTATACTGACAGCATCCTGAGGGTTAGGATTTTTCATTTTTGTTTTTGGTTGAGGAAGACCTACTCTGTTTATAACTTTTGTGATTATACAATTACTAACAGTGAAAATTATACTCTTAAATTTTAAAAGTTTAAATAAAAATACTATTTCATTTTCATTCACCTGATGACATTCCTTCTTGACTTTTGTATACCATCAGTGCAATAACAAAACATTTTACAGTTTTTATATTGAAGGGAATGTACTCATAATAGTAATAAGCATTGCTTTTATTTCAGCAATTTATTTAAAGCAAAGCAAATTTTGCAAATGATAATGTTTTTTGACCACGGTTAATTTTAGAAATAAGTAACAGACCAACCAGTTGAACAAAATAGAACAGCACTTCAAAATGATTTATATATTAAGTAAATATATTCTATGTGTTAATATATACACACATATGAAGCATTTATATTATATTATACATATTTGTTGGTAGGTGCTGGAGAATATTACCACATTTGTATTATGTTACAGAAGCAATAGGGGTATTTTTCAGTGTTGGTAGATTAATCAAGGCAGCAATTTTGACATAAATTTGGCAATCTGCTGACAATACACTCAAATCCATAATGGTAAGCATTATCTTCTTCCATTCATGTCAAACATATATTGGTCATTTTGCTTGTTTTTCTAGTATGACCCTTTGTTGATTCATTGGTTAAAATGAGCTTTTATGACTTGTTTTTATTTATCATAATTCTATAATATCATCATTCCTAAATTAGTTTAATATGGATACCTTGTATATCCCATTCATGTTTACACATACATATATAATATTTGCATTCTTAAAGTTAAAAATCACGTAAGATTGCATTAATCATATTTTTAATGCCTTAGTTGCTGACTTGAGTCAGCATAAAAATTGTAGAATAAAAATATATGCACTAATAAAGGTTCTTTGCAGGAAATTTAGTAAAAATATAAAATATAGGGAAAGCTTTATACAAACCAGATTATTTATATTTGTTCCAACTGAACCTCACTGTTTCTTTTCCCCTTGAGAAACACAACCTAAAAAAATATAATAACTACCTATATAAATCTATAAATGGAAAAAATTAAAAACATTGATGTGAAAGTTCATGACTCTAAGTGAAATGTGCAGGTAATGGCTGGAAGAAATGGGAGCAGGTGAAAAACCACTTTCCAACTTCTTTCTTACAGCCTCAGGTTATTGTTTCTACACTGAGAATTTTTAATCAAGCATTCAAGTAGATCTATTCGTTCTTTATCATTGCAAAGCTTTGCTGGTATATTTTTATGAGACTAGAATAGGAGATAGGCCCAAACAGGGACATGATTATTTCATATACTTCAGAATACTCAAATCGAATGTCATTTGTCTAAAACCTATATTTCAAATATAAGTAATTTTATGATTATTTTATTTGAAACACCAGCACTGCAATTTCTTACTCCTGTGGTTATCAAAGTTAATTGTGTTCATTGAAACCTACTGCAAGTTTATCCCAAGGGCTAATACTATAGAAATGTATACTGTGTAAATTATCAAGAGATACACAGTTTTCACTATGGTAATAACAGTTCTGGCTTTATACTGAACCTTGGTATGTGGAACTCCTTTACAGCAAAACCTACATGGAAACATAGTGTTAATGAGATTAATGTAGTGCTCGAATTCAAAGGAATAAAAAAAAGAAGAAGCTTTTGAATACTTTATCTTACTAAAAACCACAAAGTCATACAATATATACACCATATATTGTGTTTATTTTAAATTTCACTTAATCAGATTGCCTCTCGAATTTGACAGGATGCAATAATGAAGAATCAGAAAGTTCAGTCTTTAGAGATACAAGTTAGCGGTTAAAACTGCTTTAAAAGTTGATTATCATTGAAGTGGTTATTTAAGAAGATGAAGGCTTATAATGGCCTTAGAGTCTGCTTAGAGTCTGCTTCTTAAACTTCAACCTAATCTGATAGCAATTGTGCTACTAGTTTTCTTTAGATTTTATGTCTTTTGACTGAATCACATATATATTTCTCAAGTAGAAGTGATATATCTAACCAAATGATACTGAGGCATATGGAAAGTCAATGTAAATACCATTTATTTAATTATTTTGTTGTCAAACATCCAAAAGCACTTTTAGATTTATACCTAAAAACATCTGTGTTTATAAATGTAGGCATTGTTATTTTATAAGCTGTGAAAAGGATAACCAAAATAATAGAAACAGCAGTCTATTTAGAAGAGGATAAAAGGGGGATAAATGGTGGTAAAGGAGACTGGACTTGGGGTGGTGAACACACAATATATAAATGATGCATTGCAGAGTCACACACCTGAAACCTACATAATTTTATTAACCAATATCACTACAATAAATTTAAAATAAGTTAAAAATAATTAAATGAATATAATTTACAGATAGAAAATCAGTGTTGGTTTCAAGCACATATTGTTTCACATAATGTAAAGTAAAAATAAGCAAATTTTCAAAAACATTTTAAATCTTCCCTAAATATTTTATTATAAATCTACTATAAGCATAATGAATTCCAGGAACCTATATACAAGGGTACCTATTTGTGAGGTTTTTGTTGTTACCTCTACCTTTACCAATGTATAAGCCTGATGTTTTCCTTAAATAGTTTTTTAGATATTGAAGAAAATTTTGACTACAGAAACAAAATAGTGTGAGTGACCTGTTTCACTGGACAGGGCAGGCCAGGACATTTTGGGGGGTGATGTTGGTGGTGGCTATTATGCATCTTCTGAAGTAAATATTTGTGAAAATCTTCCTGCAGCAGCTTAAATATTCCCACTTCTTCTAGTGGCTGTGTTGAAGCCTTGAGCCTGCTGTGGAAGATAATTATCATCGTTGCCAGTTAGCTGCTCTCTCCATCTGTGCAGCAACTGTAAAGGATATTTGCCCCAAACAAAAATCTCTGGCTGTTGCCTGGTGAGAGGGCAATTATAAACAGCTGCTTTCCAGAAAGGTACACTATCAGGCAGTGCCACTACATTGCCCAGTGTAGTACCACTGAGACAGTTGTCTGCCAGGAGGTAAGGGTGAGAGAGAGAAGTCACCAGAGATAGGAGAAAAATTGAATAGGACAACAAAATTAAATATTCACTCTTCCTCTTAACATTTCACCACCCAGTTTGTTTCTTCCAATATCTCATTTATGTTCTTTTTCTCTCACAAAAAGGGAATAATCCAGAATATGATGGATAGTATCAATTTCATCTACAGACTTTTTTTACTATAACAGATTTAATTTAATTATCAAGAAGTTTAATTCTTTCTTTTCTTTCTTAATATCTTTAACATCAAATCATGTAGCTGGAAAATTGGTGGAATGCTTCCAATTTAATCTCTACACAGATATATTCTGTGCCACCAGGAATCCCATGAATGATATGAAATGGCTTAGTATACAGAGAGATAGGGAATTTTACAAACATGAAACAAAGGGAAAAAGAAGAAAGGGAAGAATGGAGAGTAAGGAAGATGGTGGCATCATCAAGTATATAAGCATAACTATTATGATTGATCTGATAAGAAATGATGAACACACAAAGGTAAGTATGTACTTAAAAGTTATAGATAAAATATAATCTAAAATGGAGAGTAAATATGTATATATAGTGTATACATGAAATATTTTGTGGAACTCTATGTTACATTTTTCTTACAATTTTTTATTAAATAAAAAACATGTCCGCACATCAAAAGTTCATTATCTCTAAGTTTTAAAGATATTTTAGTTATTTAGGCTGAAATTGATAGTAGATATGAAGACAGGAAAACTTCCAAAGAAACATTCTCAGAAACAAGAAAGTAGGATTACAGTGCTTATCCACTGACTTATAATTACGATTTATAGTTGTTTTATATTTCCCTTCAAATTTTCCCTTCTTTGTTCAGTGTATTTTTTTTTCTGAAATTCAACTCTGTTCCAAGCCCATCCTAAGGTTAAGTACTCTGATGAACATCTTTATATGGAAAGGTAATTACAATAATAAGAGTTAACATTTAATGACTAATTCAAAACCATTAACTTATTTCCCTCTTGTTATATGTGGTAGGCACTATCATTGTCTCCATTTTGTTAAGGAAAGAAGTAATCACTGAATCATAATAAAATTATATAATTTTTCAGAAGTAATTTACTCTTTCAAAAATATTTACTATCAACTATATGTCAGACTTTATTTTAGGTAATGTTAAATTCTGTAATAAAGCAAAATCTCTCTCTTTGAAAATTTTATGTTCTGGTGGTATGCTTATCTTAAAAAAAAAACAAATGTAAAGGTGAAAGAAATTATTTTCAGGTGGGAAAAAACTCAGGAAAGTCTTCACAGAAGGGAGTGATATTTGATGTAGATCTTAAACAATGGAAACCCTTTTCATATGCATAAATAAGGAAAAAGCCTTAGTGGGAAGGAGAATAACAGTAGCAGAGAAAGTATAAAATGTTATAGAAACAATTCTAGGCAAAGATCAGCTACTACTAAACATAGAATCAATGACAGGAAGCAATATGAGATAAAGTTTTAAATGTTATAAGATATATTTGTTGCAGCCCTGGATGGTGTGGCTCAGTGGATTGAGTGCTGACCTGAGAACCAAAGGGTCGCAAGTTCGATTCCCAGTCGGGGCACACGCCTGGGTTGTGGGCCAGGTCCCCAGTAGGGGACATGCAGGAGGCAACCTCATATTGATGTTTCTCTCCCTTGCTTTCTCCCTCCCTGCCCCTCTCTCTAAAAATAAATAAGTAAAATCTTTTAAAAAAAAGATATATTTGTTGCATATTATAATTAGCCCTTACAATAGGTTGATTATTACTTCCAAAAGGCCTATCTAGCTGAACTTAAAAAACCTCATTTTTAATAAACAAATATTATGAATGTAAGTTTTAGAGAATTCCTTTAAATATTTAACAATAAATCTCCAAGAGTGACATCGACCAAGTGGCAGCATAGGAAATCCCTACAGAAATACTGATTTAACAATGATATATGGACCAAAGTATCTCTATAAGGATTTCAGAATCCACTTAAGAAGTTAATGCCCCAGGCAAGCACAAAGTCAAGAAGAGCTGCATTGGAATGAATAAGAGCAATTTCACTTTACCAGCATCAGCCCCTTTCCCAAGCCAGCACAGCTTTGTCCTAGGAAAAATACCCCAACTTATGATTCCTCCCACAAGAAAAGAGTATGCATCCAGTGTTTCAGCCTCTTAGAGGGCTTCCCAAGGAGCTAGTTTTGTTTTTCTTGTCTCATTTGGAGTGCTGAAAAATCTGGCATAATCTGGATGCCTGGGGCGGCTAAAAACAAAGAAGAATGAGGGCTGGCTTGCTATAGCTGGTACTACAGGGCATATTTAGGAGAAAGAAAATAACTTAAGTCTTGTCCCTCAGGAGTGGGTGAGAAGAATGGAGCATGCATCTAGTGTCTGGATTCTCAGAGGGCTGCCCAAGCAACTTATATCTCTCTTGTCTGATTTGAGTGTTGACAGGGAGCTGGTATACTTTGGATGCTGGCTTGCTACTGAGAGCAAGGGTGGGCAAGGTGGGTTGCTGCTGTAGATCCAGAGAACTGCAGTCCCACATACAGAGAGCAGATGAGCAATACTATAAGCTCCTGGAAAAGAAACAAGTCTCTCTAGTAGAGAAATTATGGTCACAAGTGGATGTTGCATACAGCCAAATAAATGTGTTGGCGATCTCCAGAATCATTAGCAGAGCGGATTAGTGAGTCTTTCCCCTTTATGAAACTAGTCTGTAAAGAATGGAAATGATGACTGCTTTTCAAACGTGCAAATCCAAACACAAAGTGGTAAGACACACAAGGAAACAAGGAAACATGTACCAATCAAAGAAACAAAATAAGTCTCCAGTAACCTACCCAAAAGAAATAGGACTATATGAAATACTTGACAAAGAATTCAAAATAACCTTCATAAAGATGCTCCAGGAACTCAAGAATTTGATATATGAACAAAATGAGAATGTCAACAAAGATACAGAAAATATGTAACAGAATTGAACAAATTTTGGAGATGTAGGATATAATAATTGAACTAAAAAGTCTGTTAGGGAGCTTCAATAATGGACTTGATCAGGCAGAAAGAGAATCAGTAAACTTGAAGACAAGTCATTTGAATTATCTAGTCAGAGGAACAAAAAGAAAAATGGTGAAAAAGAGTAAGGAAAGCTTCTGAAACATATAGGACACCATCACATTGACCATTAAACACATTAATGGAGTTCCAGAAGGAAAAAAGAGAGAGAGAGAACAAGATAGGCAGCCTATTCTATGTAACAATGCCTGAAAGGTTCCCAAATCTGGAGAAGGAGATGGACAGTGAGATCCACAAAGCCCAACATATGCTAATAATTTGAACCTAAAGAAATTCACACTGAGATACATTATAATCAAATTATCAAGTCAAAAACAATAAGAAAAATGTACAATTAGCAAGAGAACAGCAGATTTCATTTAAAAAGGGACCCCCCCAAAAGGGCATTTTAAAATTATTTTTTAGTATTATTTATTTATTTTTAGACAGAGGGGAAAAGAGGGAGAAGGAGACAGAGTGAAACATCAATGTGTGGTTGCCTTTCATGCATCCCCTATTGGGAACCTGGCCCGCAATCTGGGCATGTGCCCTGACTGGGAATTGAACCAGCGACCCTTTGGTTCACAGTTCAGCACTCAACCCACTGAATCACAGCAGCCAGGGCAATATCAGTGCATTTTTCAGCAGAAACCTTAGTCTAGAAGGAAATAGGATAAACTGATAACAATTTTAAAAAAGGCTAAACTCTTTTGAATACTATATCTGGCAAGCTATCCCTTAAAAATGGAGAAATAAAGACTTTGACAGATGAACAAAAGCCAAGGGAATTAATTACCACTATACTTGTCTTATAAGAAATGCTAAAAGAGTTCTTAAAGTTGAAGCAAAAGGACACTTAAACGACGTGAAAGCACATGGCAATTTAGCTTCCAGGTAAAGGTAAATATACAGTCAAATACAGAGTACTGTAATACTATAATATTGTGATGGTAATGAATAACTCACTTTTAATCCTAGTGTAGAAGTTAAAAGACAGAAGTATGAAAATTATAACTATAAAAATGTTTTAATGGATACACAATAAAAAAATGTAATTTGTGACATCAATAACAAATTGTGGTGGGGGAATAAAAAGGTCGACTATTTGTATACTATTGAAGTTAGATTATATGGGCTTGAAATAGATTGTTAAAACTATAAGATGTTTTATGTAAACCCCATGGAAACCACAAAGAGATATCAAAAAGGAAGAAAGGAATGAAAACAATTCACTTCAAGAAAATCAACACAGCACAAAATAAGACAGCAAGAAAGAAAATGAGAGACAAAGTGATTTAAAACAGGACACAAAACAGTGAAAAATATAGCAATATGAACCTAATAAATCCTTCCCAATCAATAATTACTTTAAAGTAAATGAATTAAAATTCCCAGAGGATGTAGAGTTTTAAAAGAAACATAACCCAACTATATATTGCCTACGAGAGAGTTTAGATTTAAGGGCACCTATAAGCTGAAAATGAAAGGATGGTAAAAGATTCCATGCAAACGGTAACCGGAAAGAGCAGGGGTGGTTTACTTATATCAAATTAGGCTTTGATTTAGAAATTGACAAGATAGAAATAGAAGAATATTATATAATGATAAAATGTCCAATTCATATTTTATAACAATTATATATGCACTCGACATCAGAGCACACAAATATATGAAGCATATATTGATAGAACTGAAGGGAGAAACAGCAGCATGATAATAGTAGGATATTTTAATACCTCATTTTCAATAAATGATAGAACATCTAGAGAGGAGACCAGTAAGGAAATGGGGCACTTGAACAATGCTATATATCAAATGGACCTGACCAGTCTAATACGAGATTTCACCCAACAGCAGCAGAAAGTACATTCTGCTCAATATACACAGAACATTATTATCAAGGAGAGATCACGTTAGGTCATAAAACCAGTCATGTGTTCTTACCACAGTAAACTGAAACTATAAATTAATGGCAGAAGGAATACTGGAAATTCAAATATATAGGGGTAGGCAAAAGTAGGTTTATAATTGTGGGTACACAAAACAGAGTTTATTTTTGTATTTTTATTTATTAATCATTATGTTGTTTTCCATATAAGCAACTGTAAACCTACTTTTGCCTGCCCCAGTATGTTGAAATTAAACAATACACTCTTGAACAACATAGGGATCAAAGAAAAATAAAAGGGAAATCAGAAAAAATCTTGAGATAAGAAAATACAAAAATAAAGCACCAAAACATATGGGAGGCAGCAAAAGCAGTCTGAAGAGAGGCTTATAATGACGAATGCCTCCATTAGCTTTATAAAGGAAACCTGAGCATTAGTTAGAACTCTGGTAAGTCTTACATCATGGATTTCTGACTTGTTCTGGTGAAACCGTTTCATATTCACCCTCTGCAGGAAACACCATTTTTAGAAAACAAATTTAAGTAGTGTTTCTCTCCTTGAACAGTAGGGCTGGAAAGAGAGTCAAGTCTATATGTAAAAGCCTTTTCTTTCTTTAATTGCCCTGAAGATCCCACAGACTGTGTGAAATTGATGAGGAGCATGTAAGTATAATAAAATAATAGTTGTTAAATATTGAGGACTTGCTATGGGCCAAGTTTTTGCATGTTCTGCCTAAATTAATCTTTATAACAATCTTATGAGTAAGATACTATTGTTTTTGTCATGTTATAGGAAAAAAATAATTGTTAGGGTAAATAACCAAAGGTCACTTACATCCTGAGTGGCAGAACCAAAGTTTGACCTCAGGTAATCTCAGGTGTAGAGTCCGCAGCCATAACCATTGCTCCGTGGACTGGCAGAGAAACTCACCTGGAAGTGAAGCTCCACTACTGAATTTTCGGCACTGAATTATGTTTTTATTGAAAGAATGGATAAGATGAATTGGAAAATTGCTGCGTATTCACTTTTTTCTTGAACCTGTAGACAGACATTTCACTTAAAAGCATCACTTTACCATTAGGGAGGTCATATTTAAGACAGACAGTCTGGAGATTAATTTTAAACTGCAATTTCTATGTATTTCAATGTGTTTCAAGCAGAGGAGTCCACTCCTGTTATATTTGTTAAAAGCGGTGATCTCTATATTTAGTCTTCTGATTTGTAAGACCTTAATAGCTTTAGTACCCTAAGAACTTTCTTTAATGCATTGCCTCTTTGTTTACGATCACATACGCTATTATGTTAGCTAAGACGGCTATAACAAATTATTATAGACGGGATGGCTTAAACAACAAGCATTTATTTTTCGCAGTCCTGGAGCCTGGAAGTCAGACATCAAGTTGGCAACGTAGTTGCGTTCTGGTGTAAGCCTTTTTCGTGGTCTGCAGATGGCTCTCTTCTTGCTGTGTCCTCACCCAGTGGACAGAAGAGGAAAAGAGGGGCGGGGAGAAAAAGAGAGCAGAGTGCTCAAGCTCTCTGGTGTCTCTGTTTAAAGTCACTAATCTCATCCTGTTGACTGTACCCCCATGACCTAATTACCTCCTAAAGATCCTATATCCTAATGCCATCCCATTGGTGGTTGAGAGTTTTAACATAAGAATTGAGGTGGGGACAAAGCATAACCATTGAGGCCATGCAGCTGTTTTCCTAAGTAAGAAAAAAAGGTGACTAGAAAGAGATAATTCCTTACAAGCAGAGCAGAAATGCATACATGGCAAGTATTGTCTGCAACTTTTCGGCCTCCTATGAAGCCTACTTATGAATTACTGCTTTTGTAAGACTTGAGAAAGTCAAGGATTAAACTTCCCTGAGCATATACTCTAAATAGTATGAGAAGAAATAATACAAAGGAACATAAATGAATGACCCATGGACATGGACAACAGGGTGGGGATTGTCTGTGAGAGCAGGGGGTGGGCTGTGTGGAGGAGAGCAAAGGGGGTAAAATTGGGACAACTGTAATAGAACAATAAAATATTTATTAAAAATATATGAACTGTATTGATCTAAAAAATAAAAAGTTAAATTAAAAATAATCCATCATTCTCTAAGCAGGTAATCATTTGTTATTAATACTATCATTATAGATCTGTGAAAAACCTGTTTCATTTGGGGCTGTCTGGGTATAATATTATGTGTCCTTAGGATGACTGTCAACTCTCCTAATGTAGTTTCTTGGATTAGTTCTTCTCTTGAAGGAATAGGAATGACAGAACAGGCTACTTTTGATGAGCTATAAAGTGCAATGTGGGAAAAATCAAATTGATGTTCCTGTTAGGGATAAGCTGAGATATGGGGGCTGCACAGCTAAGGACGGGTTGTAAGAAAGAACATTATAAGAAAATATACTACAGTTATGTCAGACTTGTCAAAATAAATTTCTTCAAAACCCATTTATGTGTATATTCACTCAATCAAATGTTGTGTAGATCAATTTGGGCTCTTCCATTGCAAACCACAAGAACCAGTTCTGGTTATAAACAACAATACTATTATTATTTGGGAGATTATCAGATGAATATTCAAGAAAGACTTATATTAAGGGTTGTAACAGAAACAAAACAGAAACTAGAGTAGTTCTGGCTACCTGGAGTGCAGAATGTACTTCCCTATTTTATTTCCTTAATTCCTGCTCAGGAATTAAAGCCCCTAGAGAGAGAATATGATTTACCTGACTTGGAAAAAATCCTTGAATCTCCACAGCCAGATCTGTAGGAGCTAGAATTTATACTTCCACTAAGAAGGTGCACAATGAGAAAGGAGCTTCCAAATTTGGACTTTTAAGAATTGAGAAGGGATACCAGGGCGGGCAAAAAAAAAAACAAAAAACAAAAACAAAAAAAAAAACCCTCTTCAACAGTCTTTCACAACTAAAATGAAGTCTTCAAATAATAGCATGTAAACTATCCACCTCAACTTTTGTTATTATCTCAATAAGTAAAATAGTATGGGGGGAGAGGATCTTTTGTATTAGTTTTATATGCTCCATAATAAATTACCACAGTCTTACTGGTTTGGGCCATTACAAATGTATCATCTTACAGTTCTGCATGTCAGGAATCCAAGATAGTCATGTGTTGAAGACGTTGATAGGGTTGCATTCATTTCTGGAGGCTCTAGGACACAATCCATACTCTTGTTTTTCCCAGCATCTGTAGACTTTCCACATTGCTCAGCTCATAGCTTCATGTTTTTCATCTTTAAAGCCTTGGTGATTTAATCTGTCTGACCATTATTCCAGAGTCACATGACCTCTGACCACAGCCAGGTATGGTTCTCCATTTTAAAGCATATATAATTAGACTTGGGCTATCTGTGTAATCCAGTATAATCTCCCCATCTCAAGATCCTTAATCTTAATCAAATCTTCAAAGTCCCCTTTGCCTTGTAAGTTAATTTATTCACAGGTTCATAGAATAAGCACATGTAGTGTGCTCTGGGGAGCCATCGTCCCACCTGCCTCAGACCCTACTTTATAATTGAGAAGGTATAACTTTAAGGGGCTCAGGGTTTATCACCTCTACCTGAATGGATTTTTCCCTTTGGTTACTCTCTTTTTGGTTATTATTTTTATTGTTTTAGGAAAATTAAAAAATATATATTTAGGAAAACTCTAGGAGAGCAGAATAAAATCCTTTGGGATATGTGTAGTGTATGACAAAAGTATACTTAATAAATTACACAAAAGCACAAAAAATAACTGTAGCTTAACAAAACTCAGGTTTAGCTTTAACAAAAAGTAGCTGTGTTGAGTACAATACATATACAAGATCTTCATAAAACATAATGTTTGATTGTGGCAGTGACATAGTTGAGGACATATTCAACTCCCCTCTCTTGGTTGCCTGGAGCTAAATACCCTCATGACTGAGTGCTTCTGTTTAAGAAAGTTACCTTTGTACTCATCAGGAATAATTCTTCATGTAAAATAAATTATTGCCTAATGCTGTGAAGAACTAAGGAGAAACTGCAGGTGGGAAAAGAGCTCATTTGTATGAATTTTCTTTCCTGCTGTGAACCCCCAGTGAGGAAATCTGATTTACTTAAGAAAATTACTTTAGCCAGGCTTTAAACTATAAAAGTCCTTTCAGATGAAGAGGTCAGTATGCCCTGGAATTAAAAGTCATAATCTTGGGCTGGATAAGAACTCTAAGTGTTTAACTGCATTAGCCAGAACTGACAGTTTTACAGTTTCCAAATGGCTGTCTGTTGTGGCAAAATTGCCTGGTGTTTGCTGATTAATAGTAGGCAGTTTGGGATTGTTAACTTTTCACAACCCAAGTAAATTTAGCTATAATGTAATGGAACTTTTCCTTTTTCTAGACAGTCTGGTATGAGGTGCAATCATTTATATAAAACACAGTGACAACTTTGTTCTATTTATATTCCAGTTCAAAATCAAATTCTCTGCATGAAAGAAAAACTATTTTAAAAATTCTTATCACAGCATTCTGCTTATGCTTTTAATTAATCAATACATTCTAGCACTCTTTTACTCAGGTTACATTTTTTCTCTTGGCATATTTAGAGTAATGTTTTGATCAGCCATTCTTTATAGTCCATTATTTTTCTTGTCTCTGATAATAATCAATTTTTTGACACTGGAAGTCTGAGGACATCAGATGAAAGCCAGTTGAATTTGTTGGATCAATGGCATTAGCCGCACAGAATACATACAAACCAACATACACATGTCCTCGTGCACTATTAGAACAGCTGTAAGTGTTCAAAGTTGCTCAAGTTTCATATTCCATCTATTTAATCAAGTCTGGTGCCTGCAAATGTATCAAATTAAATCTTGTTTTCACAGTAATTTTCATATGTTATGACTCAATGTCATACCTGTTTAAGGGGATGGATTGGTAAACAGTTATTTTCAGCTTTTTTGAGAATCTTGGCATTTTCTGTTTTTTTCTCCCTGAGGCGTGTCTCCCCAGCCTCCTCAAATTTCACAAAAAAGTATAAAGAACAAACATTAAGAATATTTATATCTGACATTGATCTGTTTCCAAAGTTGGAGCAGATGTTACGTTTACAGCTTTCAATTTTTAGTTTACCTTTAAGTTTTTTATAGCTTCATTATTTCTCTATAATATCACAGGCTAGAGCTATAAGACCTAAGTTGATCGATTTATATTCCTATGTGTCTGGATGAAGTACAGTTTATTCCTGTTGTCTCAGTGTGACTTTAAAACCTTTCTTTCATTCTCAGAAATATCTTGGTTTGGATAATAATTTATATGATTACCCTATTTATACCTGCACATCATGAAAATAACTTCTCTTGTAATCCATAAAAAAAAGCAAGTAATTTATTTTGAGGAGAGACCTTTTACTTAGTGATTAGGAGTACAGGCTTTATACCTCAGTTTTCTCATTTGTAAAATGGAAATAATAATACCTAACTTATTGTTTTGTTATAGGGATCAACTTATTCATTACAAGCATCCACTTAGAAAAAGGTTTACATAAAGAATTAAATCCATTTTTTCTCTATTAGTTCTGCTACACATATGACATATTGGCAAAAGTTTTAAATGATCATGTTTCATAATAAATAAATATTCAATACATAAAAATTGTACTGTACCATGGGAAAAGCTGTACTGGAATCGATGTGAAGAATGGAAGAATGACAAAAATGTCAAAATTATCCACCATAAAAGTTTTGAAATAGCCATGTATTTCTAATGTATTATATCAATTTATAATAGGGAAATTAAGCACTTGTTTATGTAAAATTTCATATTCTTACTACAAAAATAAGACTAAATTCTTATCTTGATCTGCACTTTTAGACATTATATTTTATTATATCTCCCCTACTCATTTGCAGTATATTATACCAGCAAAATAATAAGGAAATTAATTTCCATATTAAATAAAAGATTATGGTAATATTTTTAGTTTCTATTCATACATGAATGACCAAGGAAAGTTATGTTTTTCTGGATAATTTTGACTTCTCCTTAAACAAATATCCTTTGTTTGTACCCAGACTCCAAAATTCCTACATATATCTAATTGACTATTAAAAGTATTGTGGTAACCATTTAAATAACTTTTTTGTTTGGTATATGTTAGAAATCATGGGATTGTGACTAAGTTAATGCCATTCTATAATGATGTCAATCATTCTAATCAATCATAATTTAGTTTTTATGTATTGTTGGCCAAATGAGATTCTCTAGAGCATTCTAATTGTTCTAAAATACAGTATTTTCCAAACACTGAGAACTATTATTTTGGGGGATCCAAACAAGAAAGATCTACTGGATAATTCTACTACAATGATCAGCATGGCCTAATTTTCTTTTTTTCCCAACACTGAAAAAATACAAAGTGAAGTCTTTCCTTTCTCAATATTTTTTCATGGTCAACAAAATACATATGTGTTCTCTATTTTAATCAAGGCTCTGCCCGAAATGAAGATGGAAAAATAAAATGTTGTTTTTGGTGTTATTTTAATGTAATTACTTGCACTTTACTCTTTTTGGAAGCACTCAATTCTGTTGACCCTAAAGAAGGTTCCTATGAGTCCCATCCTAGTAATTCCGCTGTAGGCAATACCAGTGTAGTTACAGCAACTGATTACCTATTTATTTCTGATTCAAGTTGTGCTATTATGCATTCAGCATTATTTCAATTTGACAATAACCTAGAGTTCATTCAACTAGAATATCATATTTACTTATAACATCTATCTTCTCAAACCTCCATTTTTAGAAAAAATAAATTCAGGTCTGTTACACAAAACATCATTCCAAAGCTAAAATGCATAACGAATAGACATGTTAGATTCTAAGAACCTGTTATTTGTCTTTCTTTCTACACATTCTACACTTTTCATCCCTTTTACTTTCTTTTTAGGATTATTATTTTGAGAATTAATTGTAACTTTTATGGAATACTTGAAGAACACATTGCAATTGAAAAGCAAGGAAAAATAAAACAGATTGTACTTAAAGTAATAGATTTTACTTAAAGTGGCTGTTCCCATCCTTATCTCATCAAAGGAACTTATAAATGAGTGTCGAAATTTCTAACCAGATTCTTTGTTTTGTCAACTAGCCTCAGGCCTAAAAGGTTGTGTGCTTCAGACTTTGAACATTAATTACCTACATGTTTGAGATAAAATGGGATTGGATAATTGTATTGACAAGTAATTTATTTCTTATGACTTAGTGATTTAGACACATCTGGAATCTTTCTGAGTTTTTTTATATAAGATTTTCACACCATATAGATTACATTAAGGGTATTGAGATCCAGGAATGCAAAAGAGCAAGAATGCCATCTGATTCCTTGGAGGGATTATTAAACCAACTGTATTCCCAGATTATGGGAGTAACCCTTAGAGTGGAATCAGAAGCAGGACAATGGAACAGTAGTTACTCCAGGGGTGCAATTGGCAGAGATAGCTGTCGTCTATGTATACATGAAACAAAGCCACCGAAAATAATTTTTGAAAGCCCTGAGTTAACCATAGCATAAAAGCTCTTAAACATTCCATATTTTAGATAGATTTTTACAGCAAATAGTGAAATTAGGGATTTTGAAAGAATCTGAAATTAGTATCATGATAGATTAACAGCTCCTGAAAAATTTTGAGGTCAAAATATAACTAAGCCATTGTTTCTTTGACGTAAATATCAGTTCATTCGGTGTTTCATGAATCACTAAATCATTGTTTTTAACCCTAGGTAAAATCCCAGACTCCTTTTATGTACTAATAAAATTTCTGAGGAAGATGGAAGCTAATTTTAGTCCTCATGTAAAATTCAGCCTCATGTAGATGAAATTACCAGAATTTCACATTCCTAAAATAAAGATTGTCTACCCTTACTAAGGGAAGTTTTTTGGTTTTTGTTGTTGTTGTTGTTGTTTGGAAAATTCAAAAAATGGTGGAATTAAACAGGGGAGGAGAAATAATCACATATATAGTTTTTCAAATTTTAATTTTTCCTATTAAAGAAATACAAAATAAATAGTAACATAATTCATCCTAAAATATTTTAAGCAACAAAGTCTACTAAAACACATAAGAAATATGCTATCGCAATCACATTAGTTTAATGGATACATTTGTTTCTCAATGAGACAGGGCTAATTTTTTAGTTTTAAGACAGGGTGTTAGCAGTGGGGCTCAATACATTTTCCTTTGTATTTAATTCTATAGGACTCAGGAATGAATTCGTAATACTGTTTTGTTTTGTTTTTTTTTTGAAATCTTTGGAAGTAAAGGCACTTATCTTTTACTCAATGTCTTCATGCTTAGAAGCAGTTAGTAAGTTGCCCCTCTCCTCCGTATGTCATACCTAAAATTTAGATAACTAGTACAACAGAAAGTCCTTGAAAAAAATAAGTCTAGAGTCCTTGTAACATATGCTAGTACCTGTATTTTTCTCCATTGCCTGAATGACAAAGAAATTCATTATGAGTTACAAAAAAGAAAAAGACAAAAGAAAAAAACAAACAAACCTCTAAAGCCTAGAGTGTTACCACGTTGATAGTTATTGAACAAACACATATTTTAGACTCTGTGGTTGTCTTTCTTGTCAGAAAATAGAAGAAAATAATGATGACAATGTGACAATAATTCCTAGTCCCTGAGATGTGGAGTATGGGTGGGTGATGTGTGTGTTGGTAGCAAAAGCGATTGCAGTGTAACGTTGGCAGGCATGTTGGGACAGACATTGACCATCTGCGCAACAGAGGCCTCCAAAAGATCATGTCTTGTGACAGAGAGCCAGGACATTTTCAGTGTCCTGACAGAACCGGTAATTTAAAGCCATATTTTTATCAATAAAAATATAACAAAAAGTCCAGATGTTTTATTAGTACCTACCTTAATATTATATATAGAAGATTTGTTTTATTCTATACCCATGTTTGTAGGAGAGTAATAATTCTGATCAATGACTGGGATTCTTGATACTGATATCAGCATTTGTGGTAGTTTCTTTTGTCCAAGTGTGTTATAGAGTAGCTATTATATAAAAGCTGTAAGCAGATAATTGAAACTGTTGTCAGAAGTATTATCTAATAGCATCTTAGCAGAAATTAAAAAAGGGTTGTAAATCAGTGCTTTAATGTTAGTAAGGAGATACTTTGTCACCTTTTATGGGCTTGCCAGGCAGGTCACAAGATGCTGCAAAACACTGTGCATTTGTAAATCTAATTGCTAATTTAAAAAAAAAAATGATTGCAGTAAAGCATTTTCTCCAAATTGAAATAGGGTAAGCAAAGATAGAGTGATAAAAGGAAGTTAAAGTGTTGAGAAGGATGAAGGTCTGACTGGAGTGAAGCATTTTTATTGGAATAGAGGCATATAAGGCTTGACTGATAATTAAACACAAGCTACATTACTAAAGGCAGAGATGCTAGGCTATGGAATTTAGCCTTGATACCAAAAGCTGAAGGAAGCCACTGCAACATTTGTAGGCAAAGAAGACATACAATTAAATATTTTGAGATGCCTAGTGAGGAATTTCATTCATTTCGTGGAACTATTGAAACCTTTATATGCATTATCACTCTGGACTCTGAAACATTTACATGCAAACAAACAAAAAAAAAATGATAGCGATTTTTAACTTAAATAGAAGGGTCATTTTAAAGAATTTAGTTTTTTTTTCTAGAGAAAGCAAAGTGTCTGGAAGTCTTTGGTACTAGTGCAAAAATCCACTGCCGAGGGGTCATTATTTGACTCAGGCGTTTTGTATATCTAGAATAATGTCGTCTTTGTTTTAGAAAAATCACTGATTAAGGACAAATTTCTCCCAATTCCTATTGCCACTACTTTACTTCCTTTGGTTGCTCAGCAATCTGAGAACAGAATTTGGATTTTAAAAAAGTCTATACAAGAATCTAAGTTCTGTCATTTACTAACTTTAGAATCTTAAGGAAGTTATACAGCTTAATTCTGAGGCTCAGCTTTAATTCATTGAGAATAATGCTTAAGCCCTAGGTTGATATGATGATTAATAAAAGATAACATAGGTAAAATGTCTAACAATCACTCATATATAGCAGGAAATTAGTAAAAGGTAGCTTTTATTGTTACTATATTAATCTCGCAACTGTGTAACAGTTACTCTTTCTCTTTTGTTTTTCATTTTTCAATTACTTTATTTTTTATTTTTTATTTTTTATTGTATTATCTTCATTACTATTAGTCCCCTTATACCCCACTCCCCCGACAATCATCCCACTTTTGTTCATGTCCATGAGTCCTTTTTCCTGTTTGCTCAATCCCTCCCCCCCACACCTCAGCTGTCATCCTGCTTTCTATCTATGAGTCTTCCTATTGTGCTTATTAGTTCACTTTCTTCATTAGATTCCAAATATGAGTAAAATCATACGGTGTTTTCTTTCTCTGACTGGCTTACTTCACTTAGCATAATGTTCTCCAGGTCTATCCATACAGTCACAAAAGGTAAAAATTTCCTCTTTTTTATGGCTGAGTAGTATTCTGTTGTGTAAATGTTGCATAGTTGTTTTATCTACCAGTCTACTGATGAACACCTGGTCTGCTTACATATCTTGGTGCTGTAACTACGCTGCAAGGAACGTAGCAGTGCTTATGTTCTTTCAAATTAGTGTTTTGGGTTCCTTTGGATACATTCCCAGAAGTGGGATCACTGGGTCAAAAGGCAGATCCATTTTTAATTTTTTGAGGCATCTCCATACTGCTTTGCACAGTGGCTGCACCCATCTGCATTCCCACCAACAGTGCAAAATGGTTTCCCTTTCTCCATGTCATTGCCAGCACTTGTTTGTTGATTTATTGATGATGGCCATTCTGACAGGTGTGAGATGGTATCTCATTGTGGTTTTGCTTTGCATTTCTCTGATGATTAGTGACTTTGAGAATCTTTTCATATGTCTGTTGTTGTTTTTTGTATATTATCTGCATTAAATACAGCACTGTGCATTCTGAATCAGACAGACCTAGGCTCATTTCCTAGCTCTGCAATCTACCAATGCTGTACTTATAAGCCACTTAACTTCTAAGCATCAACTTCTTTGTCTGTAAAATGAGGACAATAATGTCTATTTCACAGAATTGAGCTGAGTAAATGAAAAAAATGTCTTTAAAGTACTATGTATAGCTACTACTAACGCTGCTTTAGACAGTTCTTTCTGGTACACGTGCTTACTTACAACAGATAAGTGTTTCTATACATTTTGGGGTTATAGGGCGCTAGTGCTTTTGGCCCTGTTTGACCATACCTCACATTTTCTATTGATTTATTTATGTTGAGCAACACTGTGAGTCAGTTTTTAAAAACAATTGACATTTCTATTATAGCTGATATTAGGACATGTAAAATTTAAAATGAATGAATATTATTTAGTGGATCTATTTGTATTCTTTATATCCCTGAAATAAGTCATTTTGAATCTCTACTTTTAATTCAATGCTCCTTCTCAGGACTGTCTCTGGATCCATACCTTCAATCGTTTATTTATTTAACATATATTCATTGAGTGCCTTCTATCACTGAGTTTCCACATAAGAAAAGGAGGTGTAATGCAGAGCAAATTAGACATGTTACCATTTCCCAGGGAATTTTCAGTTTGAGTTTGAAGTGAAAGTATTGGTTTTGTGTATACTTTCCCAACTACACTTTAAACCCTGTGATGGGGGGGGGGGGAGAGAGATGGGGGAGGAGGTGAGGAGAAACACCATCACAATGTCGGAGACATGGTAGCCATTAATGTTTGAACTATTCTTTTATTAGTAGCACGTGAGAATGAGACATACTATATCAGAAAGTTTATATGTAGAAATTCACTTATGACCATAATTTTAAAATATAGAAATAAAAATCCAAAATGTCTTTTGACCTAGTACACATTTGCTTTTTATTTCTGATTTTCCCATTGAGTTAGTTTCCTTTAATGCATTATTAAAAAATTGTCATTTTTTTCCCAAATTTCAAATGTAGTCATATATTTTACTGGAGATACCATGTGTTGCATTTGTAATTTGTAGTAGTAAGGGAGAAAAATAGACGTATCAGTAAGATGGAGCCAAAAGATCTGGATACATAGGTAATGACTGACTGTGCACAGTAATATATTGTCACTAATTTTAGCTAAGGGAAACACCTGAAAAAGAAGGAAGAGAAATTCAATGTTACTGGATTTTCTCCCTGTTATATCTACTCTGGAAATTTATTGAAAGAACATCTATGTGACATTAAAAAAAACACTTATATTTCCAAATTCTCTTTTTCTACACAAGTTAGTTTCTCCAGAGTAAAACTGTATGCCTTTTATTTGTATGTCCAGTCTGTACATCTGCATTTTTTCTAGAGATATTTTTGCCTAGTATAAATGTTCCCATTAAGGTAATGTTTATTTGTGTTAATTTTAATATGAATATGTTATACCAGTTTTTCACTACTCAGCATTTGTCAAAATGCCAGCTGGGCTAATAATATTTTTGACAGTGCAAACATATATCTACAAATTTATTCTTGAATAATGTCAGAGTATCAAAGAGTAACAATGGCAATCCATTTTTGCTTAGCCCTTCAATTAAATGCTATCATATTATTAAGATTAAAAGTCTTATCTTTGGTTTTGCCTATAGCCACTAAAAGTAATGTTTCATCAATTATGAAACATTATTATGCTTCAAAATATGGCCCATTTCATCCCTTAGTAATCTCTTTAACAATGTGAGAAATTGAATTTAAGGTACAATGCTAAAGAAAGCTTTACTTGTACCCCTGTATTCTCTTTATGTTTTGATAATGAGAATTAAATAATTGACAATGTGTTCTTTTTCACATGGCTAAAAGGAAGATCAACAGCAAACTTGAAGATCAACTGTAGAAATTATATTAGCCCTCCTGTACTTGTTCTGTTTTTTACTGATCCTAACTTTTTATATTGAACTACATTTTATTATTATTTCATCTTATGGGAGCATTAACAATACATTCAAGGAAGGCAAGATTACACTTTTTTTTTCTTCCAGAAGAAGTTGGTGTAGTGTATTCTTGGTTATCAGAATACGCATATAATTTTGAGATTTCAAAATGGTAAATGTTCATGATGTATGAAAATGCATGATTTATAACATTATGATCTTTATATAAAAATGGAAGCTTAGTTGTACAGATCCACAGGGGACTTAGGACAGGTCAAAATGTGAACTGTTTGTGGACATGGATGGCTTTGTTCTTTGTTTCTTGTGTTTCAGATTCCTATTACATGCACATGTTAACTTTAAAAAAAATAAATATTATTTTAAAAAATAATAAAACAAAATAAAAATTCATTCAGATGCAGATACTCATTTTTGAATCTATGAAGTTGATCAAAATAATGATAAAAATAATAGCCTTAAGTTTTTCAACCTCCAGAATAATTGCATAACTAATGAATAACATGGAGGTTGTCTGAATTTTTCTCCTGATTAAAAAATGAGGAAACTGAAGTATGCAACAGTTAGGTGACTTGCCCGAGGACACACACATCTATACCTAGCAACTGCATCCTTATATTATTTTCTCTGCAACACACTATCACTGTGGGAAAAATAAAAGAATATCAAACACTATCTAAAAAGCAACTGAAGACCTGACTGGTGTGGTTCAATGGGTTGAGCATCATCTTGCAAGCTGAAAGGTCACTGTTAGATCCATGGTCAGGGGACATGCCTGGATTTTGGGTTTGATCCCTGGTCGGGGTGAGTGAGAGAACAGCCAATTGATGTTTCTTCTCTCTCACACATCGACGTTTCTCTCCCTGTCTTTCCTTCCCCTTTCGTTTCTCTCTAAAAATAAATAAAATCTTAAATAAAATAAAATTAAAAAGAAGAAAGAAGTAACTCCTACCTTTTGGGACAGCATGGATGGAACTGGAGAGCATTATGCTAAGTGAAATAAGCCAGGCAGTGAAAGACAAATACAATAAGATCTTACCTATAAGTGAAGCCTAATCGACAAAACAAGTAAGTGAGCAAAATAGAAACAGAGACATGGAAATAAAGGGCAAACTGACAGTGACCAGAGGGGAGGGGGGTAGCAGGATTATGAGGGAAGGAAGGGAAGCCTCAAGTCAAGGAACATGCATAAAGGAACCATGGACAAAGACAATGGGGGGAGGTGGGGGGCAGGAAGGATTGAATGTGGGAGGTGGGTAGGGCAGGGGAGAGTAATGGGGGAAAAATGGAGACAACTGTAATTGAAAAACAGTAATAAAAAATTTTAAAAAAGAAAATATTTAATCAGTACAAATAAATGAATTTAAATTGTTTTAAATGCCTCAGAAATGACCTGGTTTATTTCTCTTACATCTCTCCCCTCCTCTTCTTTCATGCTTATGCATTAACATTCTGAAATAATGGTCCTTCCTGAGCACAGTATCTGTTATTTCTGTCCTCTGTCTTTGTTTCTCATGATCTCTTAAAACTCCAGGTTTTCTTTCCTCCTCTTTTTTTATAAGCCTAGAAATTTTGTAGCTGTCTTTTAATAATCTAGTCAAAAGTCTTTTTCTCCATCAAGCCATTTGTCCTCAACCCAGACTATACAATTAATGGCTCTCTTTCAGCGGCCTCATAGTATCTTAGAAACTTTTATGTGAGTACTTATTTTAAATGCATTGCAACTAATAGTTTAATGTCCATGTCCCTAGGTACTCTTTAAGTTCTTTGACTGCAGACACTGTGTCTTGTCTTGAATTAATTCACTTTCTCATAAACAGAGAGATTTGGAGTTAAGTGACTAATATTAAAGATTGACACTTTGCATGTAAATACTGTTATCCTGGAACACCAGGAAGAATCTGTATTCTTTTTTAGTTGTCTGAGATGTAAAGCTCAAACTTTACTTCTGTATGGAAAAAAGGTAAATTTGTACCTTTAGGACCAATTATCCAGGTCCCAGATTCCCTATAATGTGTGTGGACATTGATACATCATTCAGTATTTGAATCAGAGGGAGGGGAATGTCCATAACTTGGAGCTTAGAGCCTGTGAAAGCCTGGGGCATTCTACCACTTGCAGCCTGCCTGTGTGGAAACAGAGGCCCAGATATACGTACACACATGTAGGAGACTTTTGTTATGTTTTCTTTCTAAAAAATATTTCACCAATACTGTGTTAAAAAGACTGTCAGAATTTCTATTATGAACCTGATTTATAGGGTTTGCCTTGAGAGCAGTTTTAAATTACAATTGCTTGCCAGTGGCAAAGAATATTTATTTAAAAGAAAGGTTAATCCATTTTCATGATGTTTTAAGACTAAACTATCTGATTTTACTTGAAAAGTCCGGAAAGTTGACACAATTATGTAAACATACATTTTTTTCAAAAGCATCAGAGGATGCAGTTTTAAAGTAACACTTAGATTTTACATGAGGTGGTTTCCTGTCATTTTACAATTGAAAAGTAAAGAACCCAGAGAAGTTGATATTTATAATTTAATTATTGTTCAACATTTAAAGGTGGTAATCTTAACTTAGAAATCAAGTCAGAGACATAGTACACCCAGGCTAACTGTGCCTATGAAATTATTTTCCCAAATCTAATAATAAAGTTGAAAGTTGAAGTTCATAAATATGGATTAGATACATTAAAGGAGCTAAAACTACTACTTATGCATATAAAAAAGTGAATACAATATGACTCTAATGTTTTATTTATTTATTTATTTTGAGAAAACAAGACTGGATTACATATATATATATGAGTAACTTGTTATCTTTATTTTGTATTAACCCTGTATTCCATGGGCATTGTAATTGTTATCACATAACATTTGTTCTTTTGTAGCTTGACTCTTCATATCTTGTCTTTCAAACTAGAGAATAATTTATTCTGTTATTTTTTTATTTCTCAGCCCACTGAAGCCAAGACTAAGCTCAGTGAATTTTTGTTATAGTTGTTATTTTCTTTTGATTGAATGAATAAATATATTCACAGCAAAGACATAAAAATGAGTGCTTGGTGAGGGAATGATTATTTTTTTAAAAGATGAGAAATAGAGATACAATGTTTATTTTATATACTTCACGGTCAGGAAACATAGTGTATAGGAAATTTTCACTAGGCAAAAACGCTAATTGGATCTGGGAATTGGCTGAGAATAATTAAGTTTAGGCAGGGGAAGCTAAAAGAAAGTACTGTATTTATCTGATAATGGTGAACAAGGTATGGCTGACATATGCTCTTGTGGTTTGTGGTAATAAAATCAACTCAGATTTTAGTGTTGTTAGAATTTAATTAGCCCCTCCATAACCCTATTTTTAATCTTCTTTGTCTAGAAAGATATGTGTTTATGTGTGTGTATGTGTCTTGATGGGAAGGCATTTTGGTTTTGGATTTAATACAGTAACTTAGTCTATACCTATTTTAAGGATTATATCGACCTCACAGCTTTTGCCCAAGTTGATGCTATACAGAATCATTGACAAATACTATACTAGGAGATTTATAGCCATAACCAGAAGCCGAAGCTTCTGTTCAGAAGAACTGCAGAGAATCTTGTGAAATTGAGAAAATGGCTGATGCTCGTTTACCTGTGGAGAATTTTTGGAGTATCTCTGAAGCTGGCACCGTATGCCACAGCTCTATTCCTATATGCTGACTGTCCACTTATATCCCATGACTTGGCAGGTTGGGAGATCCTCATCTCACCAGAGTGTTGACCGATCTCACTAGGTCCTTCCAAGAGGCAGAATTTATTATCAGTCTTCTCATGTTGACATTGTGACTCAAAGAACAATGCTGAGATTAAAGATAGTCTCAAAATATACCCCATTTTGGATCATCCCATATTTGTGTGCTGCTTCACCTGGTTTCCAAAAGATCCTGTGTTCTTTGTACTGTTACTAAGAACCATAGAAGTTTCACATGGCCAGACTTACTGGGTCATCTGATCTCTGCTTTTCCACTGTCAGCACAGTTTTGGTGAGTGATGGTCTTCATTATAAGAGAGGACAGTGCTAATGATGGAACAGACAAGACTGGTAGGATTTGCAAGTCAAGCAGTATGATTTGCATTATCCCACCTGAATTTACTCACTCATTCCTTGGATTCCAACAGCCTATTCAAAAAAAATGCCTTGCTCTTCAAGATTCCTACTTATTAAAAAACAGCTCCAACCTTAAGGCACAAATAATTTCTTCATCTAAAATTATATGTGGACCTGCTATGGCAGATGATTCATACATGTCTGAAAATAATATTGAAAACTTTTTGTATAATAACCTAAGTAATACAGACCAAGTAAAACATATTTAACAAACTCAGATGTTATTAATAGTCCATACTCCAGATTTTCCCTGAGACAGTAGCTCAACCTGTCATTCACAGCTCATGATAATGCTGCAGAACTCAAGGGGTCGCTGTTTGGGGTGCTCTATTCCAGAATGAGATGTGGTAGTCACATAGTAACTTTCTAAATTGATGTGCATTGTTTTCTAGTTTAGAACTGAAGGTCTGAACTAAATATTTAATAAGTAATTGCAACTGCAGTAAGGTATCATCATTTCAGCAACTAATAGACAGGGTATCATTCTCAGGTGTAAAATCAGTAAAACATATTAGAATAAAAGCCACATGTGAGATATCCATTATGCATTGGCATTTAAAATCTCTCCCTTATTTGTATTCAGAATACTATATTATACAATGCAATATTCATCTGTGATATTTTCTAACCTGACATGATGTATGTATAGTAAAAAAAGCCAAGGAACTTCTCTACCAACAAGAAACTTTTCCCCTCTATAATATAATGTGTTTGATAAATGTTTACCCCTTTATCCATTTTCCTCTTCTGCAATTTATTTTTCAGTAGTTTGCATTTTTTTTCTCCTTCAAGTAGCATAGCACATTTTCAAGCAGGCCCTGTATCCTAAACTATGTGTAAATTCCAACATCTTGGGCAATCACAAGTTAATCACAGACATGCACACTACAAACAAGAGACCTTAATGAGTAGCTTGAGACTCTCCATAATTTGTGCTTTGATTAACTGACTTTTCCACTTATTTTAAGATTACATTAAATATCCTAAAGTGATCATTTTAATCTTACATTTTGCCAGCTGCAATAACCTGAATTTTTTAAGAATTTGAAGTGCTAATTATTTAATAGCAAAGTAAAGTATCTATAAAGAGACAAAAATGCATATTTAATGGCATGGTGAAGTATGCCATTAGATTAGCTGCACTGTAGTGAAGCTTTTATACCAGTGTTGACATGAAACATTTCTAAGTTTATATTAAAATTACATTGTAATCTTGTTGTATGATGTTCTATTTTGACAAGAAAATATTTTTCTTTGCTAAATATGGTCTTGCATTTCAACATTTCATACTTATATTAAATGATGTTTATAAATAGACTTGGATGGTTAGGAGACTTCATTTCAAATGCCTAAATGATACCAATATACTTTAGAACTTAGAAAATTTTGTTACCTATTAAAACGGGGAAATTTAACCCTTTCAGTGTAGCTTCTTATTATGAGAAGTTTCAATATCCAGTTTAAATCCTAATTTTTATTTCATATATAAATTGTTTTATATTTTCACTTTTTGCTATTAACAAACTGTGTGATTTGTGAAGATGATTTAATGCTAACTTTAAGTGAACAAGTTGGACAAATAAAATAAAAATTTTTCTCCAATTTTAGTATTCCATTATCTTTTATCAGTGACTAAGAGATAAAACATTATCAGTGTTTTATCAATACAACAGTAGTTGTAGTTCTTTTACCCACCATTTTTAGTGGCTGGATATTTTATGACGTTTCAGTTAATTCCGTAATAGGGAGACAACCAGCTCTTCTGTCACTTTAGAACTCATCAGTCCTTTTGCTCTCCTACCATCTTCATGGTATAGTCTTTTTTAATTGAGTTAAAAGGCAAATCAGCTGAATGCATTTTTTTTTTAATGCTGGAAACCTATATAATTTTATTAACCAATGTCACCCCAATAAATTCAATAAAAAAGAAAGAAATTAAATATTCAGAGACATAAGTGGATACTTGGAAACATGAATGTTCACGGCACAATTAAATAGTAGAGCCAAAGATAGCATGAAAAAAAAATTTGACATTTAATATTAGAGAAGTATTTTAATACCTTATAATTCATTTCTTCAATGGTATATAATTACATCATCAAAACCTGTATTTTGAAAGAGCTGTATTATGTGAAGTAGTCTTGATATAATATTAAAAGAATAATATTAAATAGGACACAAAAGCATTCAATTTCATTTTTGTTATTTGTAATGAATTAAATAGTGTGCGTGTGTGTTTAAAAGTTTGTAAGAAACTTAGAGCAAGGTTAACAGTGTTATTTCCAAGTTGTGGAATTCTGAGTGATTTTTGTTTCTTTTTATATCTGTTCTGAGTTTGTACATCTTCTACATTTATACTGCATTTCTTATGAAAGTGAAATAAAATGGGTGTATCTATGATACACTTAAGTATCATTAATCACCCAAAATTAGTCTGGATTTGATTATTTTAAGGAAATAAGTGAGAACATGGAAATAAAAAACATTATTTTTAAATATATCAAATTCTTGACAAACCATTGTCATCACATAGGCTACACTGACTACAAAGTCCATGCCCTTTTGGATTTTTTTGTCTTTCACTAAGATTTGCTGATTCACAACTATATAGAGATACAAAGCTAAACACTGGGATACAAAGATCTATAAGCCACACTTCCTGCCCTCAAGGAATCCAGTCTTAAGAGGGAGGACAGTTCCCAGCTGGATTCTGCAGAGGATGTAAATAGACCACAGCTTATTGCATGTTGTAACTGGGATAACAAAGATTGTGTTTAACTAAATTTAGCAGACATCGAGGGAGATGACCAATTTTCACATAGTGAACTGTAGCTTCCCCTTCAAATCACAGTGAAGATCCAGTTTTCCCTAATTTGGAAAAAGTAGGAATTTGAAAGCAACATAGAGTTTAGTTCATCTTGAAGATATTTCTTAAGTGAGAAGATACTTAAGAACAGTCAAATCTGCTGTGGTTCCCTGAAGGAAACTCTACTATGATTTTGGAAAAAAAAAAAAAAATCAAGAACCAAAGTTAACTTAAATGGTAGCTAGTCCTTTTTTTAAAATAAAATGAAATATTTGATTAAAATACAAATTTGAAACTCACTATATGTACTAATGACTAATTTACAATTAGCCAGTGCCATTAATATCAACCGAACATGTAAAAGTGTCTTGAGAAATATGTAAAACAAAAAAGATTTATAATAACCCATTAAAATGAAGGATAATCTTAAAGAAATTAGCTAGTATTTATATATGAAAGCTCAATTCTTGTGTTTATTTCAACTGTATAAGTTGTGATAAATGTGAGATTTTAGATCACAGGCATAACATAACCTAAAAAAATTTGTGAACCTCTCTTTAGTTATCTGAAGTGGAGATCCAAATATTGATAGACAGAAGTAACTCACTTCACTTTTAATTTAGGGAAATTATTTCCCCATGTCTAAATGTACCATATTAGAGAATCTAGAACCATCAAATGGCTAAATAACCTCCAATTCTGAGATATATCTATAGAATAGATCTGTTGTAATAGATCTATTGTGAAATAGATCTAATAGATCTATTTGTGAAAAACACAAAGAAGAAAGTTTAGGAAAATCAGTAATTTCATTCTTATCCAACTCAAAATAATGATTATTTGAATTTGTTAAGAATAATGAGAGGCAACTATTATATTTTTAAACTGAAGATTATGTGGGTTTTTCCTCACATAATTTATTTCCACATGTAACTTGTCAAAGTACAAAAAATCTTCACAGACATGCTGATGGTTACATACAGAAAAGCCCTCTCTCTTGGGTTTGTGCCAAAATAAGAACTGAGGAAAAAGGGCTCATGGACATGTACAACAGTGCAGTGACTGCAGAGGTGGTGGTGGGGGTGGGTATAAAGGGGGTAAATGATAATGAGAAAAAATGAAATAAAAAAAAAATACCTGAACTGGATGAGGTAGGAGTGAGGTATGAAGGGGCAAGTCTAGTTGAGCCCCCAAACCTTAGCAATTTGATTCTACTTACTTAAAGATTATCATAATTTGAAAAGAATTTATGTTGAATTTACCTTTTTTTAGAAAATTTGTATTTAGGAATATATATTTTCATAAGTTATTACTGGGGACATATTTGAATATTTAA